>CABHPP010147828.1:0-45960 GCA_902168425.1 Peromyscus attwateri | reverse complement strand
CTTATAGGAAGGGCTAGTCTAGCTAGCCAGTCTGCTCCAGGCAGTCCCTGTCTCCATTTCCTAAGGGTGCAATTACACATGGCTCCTTCATCCATGCGGTGTTTCCATGTGTTCTGGGTTTCTAACCTCCAGACCTTCTTCCTTTAATCAGGCTTTAACCAGCCCCACCACAAGACACTCAGTGTTAGCTTTAGTTCTGAGAACACTGTCAATATGATTTAAGTCAGAACTAAGTACAGGCCGTTTTATTCTAATGGGGGGAGTTCTGTCACACAGGGAAGGTTGTTCAGTTACCTTAAATGAAGAAGTCATGAAGGAAAGGCTTTGAATGCTTTATTAACAGAATGTTCTGGCAAAGCTCTGACTTTTTTCTTAGGAAGTGTAGGCAATTATTAAGTTGCAAGAGCTTGAACGGATTTCAAAAGCTCTGTGAGTCATCTAGAATGCCACGCTTATTAGAGCTTTGTTGAGCACAACCTTTTGCACTTAGAAGTGTGTTTCTGCAAAATTCATCTCCCCATAAAACCAAATTGAATTTCATTTTTTTTTTTGGATTGAGTTCTGACAGCTAGGTAGCAAACTCTGAATTGTAAGTCAATAATCCTTCTACCTACAGGACTGGCATTAAATTTCCTATGCTTTTTTCTTGAAGCCATTAGCTATTTGATTGCTATTGTATCATTGTACATTAAATTTCAGGACTTCTTAGTCATTACAATAATGCTGTGAAAATATACCTTAAACTGTACAGTACGTCATGAAGTCTCCTCATAATAGGCTCTTTTTGTCTTTAGCAAAGGCCATTGCAGAGACTGTTTCAGCTGTGCTTTTTAAAATAAGGGGAAATATTTTAACAAGTGATTTAGGAATATACACAAACACATGATATGTAAGTTAATATGAATAAACAAAAGCAAAAACAACAAAAGCATCCTCTTCTGTCTATCCAAGTTAGATAGCCTAATAGACAATACATTTGTAGTCCCTTGGATTAAGCTAAATACAACAGTAACATGGGGCAGAATTACAGTTTGGCCAATGGACCACATATATAAAAGTAGCCACTAATGATTATACTGTGGTTGAACTCCTATTGACTAATAATGTCATCAGCATTGTTAATACAGTAGTGTAATGAATCACTCACACATTGGTGGTGCTGGTGTTGCCAACACACCCACTAAATTTCCAATTATAAAGTGTAGCATATGTACTTATGAACAGTATCTATATTTAATTATTGTGGTAGACTAATGTTCCTGGTTCATGTGCTTCTTATGTTCTATTTTTATCATTTTTAAAAGAAAATGCTATTAATTAAACATTTAAAGTGATATAGTGTCCTGTGTCATGAAATTGGCCACAGTTTCACAGGAGTTTATAACTTCTGAGTCTGACTGCATTACAAGATTCTGTTGTGGGAGTAAGCTGTTTGGCTAAGTCAGCCTTGGGGCAAGTCCAGCCTATGATGCTTTCCAATGACATGTCTCAGAATTCCCTCTGCTCTCAAGCATTGCCTGACTGTAATGGCAGAGTTGATATTGTAGACTCTTTTTCACTGGTCTAGAGCCTTTGCCAAGCACTGAGCATTCATTACCTCATGTGATCTTCACAAGAAACCTGTGAGGGTGTCTTGTCTCACTTTAAGAATGGAGAATCTAAGAGCCACTGAATAAGTCTTTGCCTGAATAAGTGATGCATAGTTTGGCTGAAACCATCACCTATTCCATTCTGAGTACCAGGTTCCCCTGCTCTGTGATGTCACCTCTCTGAATAAAAGTTGAGTAATAGAAGCTTCCATGAAAATGAATGACCTGGCTCTGACCAGTGACAGGAGAACTTCACTTAGTCTTGTGAAGACAGTACTTCCAGAATGATCTTTGGATTTAAGATGTCTGCAACAGCTGGCATAGATATAATTTTAAGTAAGGAATTGCCCCAAGGTACATACAACATCTCTTATATTACTAAGCACCAGATAATAATCTGTGGTCAACACACTTGCATTTAATAATACTCTAAATGTTATCAAACTCAAGGTCCTTCAAATTATGAAATGGAAAAAAAATTGTGTGTGGTAAAAACCAAGAAGTTATCCACAGACAAGTGTCCACTTTTAGACTCTCTTGATGAGTAAACCTGAGTACAAAACAAGTTCAGAGGAAAGCTGGATGTTAGCTCAAAACAAAGAACCAGTTAATCGGTTCAAACACTGAGAAGAATTAGAAGGAAGGGACAATCCAATGTTCATGAGAAATATTAGAAGACAAAGAATACAAAAAAAGTTTCTTTGGAGCTTCTATCAGAGAGGGATAATTTTTAAAACAACTCTGTCTTAGGAAGGCAAAGGTGTTAACCAGGGCATTCAGAAAATAAATGAGACACTATTGCAAAGTTAATTAAGCAGTAGTCTTAGAAAGTTGTACTAAAAAGAAAATTGGGGATTAGTCTAATTGATTAGACTTACTTTTTGATATAGTGTTTGATGTAGCTTGGTCTTGCCTCAGATTCTCAAAGAAGCTAAGGATGACCTTTAATCTCTGTTCCCACCTCCCAAATTCTGGGATGACAGGTGTGCACCATCACACCAAGTTTCTACTTAGATCTCTTTAATAAAGTGCATCAAATTATACTATCACTTCGTACATTTTATGCATATAGAATATTACTCCAGTGTACTTGTACAGAGAAATTTGCAGAGTCCTGTCTTAACATTTACACTTTGCATGATTCTTTTCCCAATTAAGCCCAATTTAGCACTGAACTTTAGAGACACAGTTCTCAAGCAGCCGTGATTTTATTTCCAGCACTTGGCAATGCTTAGAGATATTTCTTGGTTGTCACAAACAGGGAGGAGGGCACTACTGGCGTCTAGTGAGTAAAGCCATCATTAAACATTGTGCAATGCACAGAGACGTCTCACACTGCAGAGCTATTTGTTCTGAAACGACAGTAGTGCTGAGGGGGAGGATGAAGCTTTCATGTCACATAAAATTCAGGCAAAGTGCTGTCTTAGTCTGTCCAAGCTGCTACGGCAACATACATTCCCGTGGCAAACTGGAAAAGCACACTTTTGGTTGAGTGTCTGAGTGCTTTCAGAGAGAAGTGATGTGTGGTTAGAAAATTGAGGTGGGAAGCCCTGTTGTGAATACAGGCTGCACTCTCCAAGGGGCTGGGACCTGCGTGCCATGAGAAAGCAGAAGGGAGGAGCTGGCACAGTAGAGATACTTTTTGTTTCTTCTCCAGCTTCCTCAGCTTTTGATGATGAACTTGCATAAGCCCCTCTCCAAGACCTCAGACTAGGACTTCACCATTGGACTCTTTTTCATTCTTGGTCTTCTAAGTATTTGGACTCAGTAGCTACTCATTTCTCTGGCTCTCCACTCTGCAGTTGGACATTGAGAGACCATTCAGCTTCTGACTGCCCTAAACCAATCCAATGGGTTGTCTCATAATTGTGTACACTTCTTTATTCTGTTTCACTATAGAACCCTGGCTGTTACAACTACACTGAGTTATAAGCAATAGAATTTTTTCTCATTATTGTGGAGTCTAGAAATTCAAGATGGGGATAATGGCAGTTCTGGTGTGTTACGGGTGCCTTTTCCTTAGCTTACAGACAGTAGTGCCTTCCCACCATTTCTTGAGGTAACAGAATGAAAAAAGGAGCTTCTTCATCCCCTTTACAAGGGTACTCATCCCATTCATAACTGCTCTTCTTATGTCCTAACTGGCCCCTAAAGCTCCACTCTCAAACACGAACATCTTGAGGCATGATCTTTTGCCATATGAACTTTGGAGAAAAAGCACATAGACCATGCATTTGTTTAACAGAAATACAAATTCTTGAGCATTACCTCTAGCAACTCTGATTTCAAGGGTGTAAATGGAATTTTGGAGTCACTATCCACACTATTTTCATCAAGTTCCATTTTCCTTCCTCTCAGATGCCATTCTGAGACACAAGAACTTAATTCAGGTTCTTCAATCAAATTGAAGACACTTGATAAGCAGCATCTAACCTAAGAGTGGTGTTGGAGCACACTATTGCAAAGGGCTAGATATGCAGCTACAGATTCCAGTTAAAATGTATGAATTATATATGTATACATGTAGCCTGAGATCAAATAAGTACAAAGACATCACCTAGGGCTTTGTTAGAATCTTGGGTTTTGGTCCAGACCTACAAATTCACAATCCACATTTTCACATGATCCTTGATGTTAATTATATAGGTTTAAATGAAATGATCAATCTAAACATTGTGAATAAGTTATCAGGTATAGAAACTCATGTTTAGAAATCATTGAGATGGTGTTAATTATGTCAATGAAGTCAACTGGACAGTGAGGAGAGGCTGGCAACAGGAAATAATATAATACAAGAAATCCCTAGGAAGACATAAGAATTGGCTTAAAGTATATTCGCTGTCAGTTTCTAGGTAACTAATTCTACATTAATTTAGAAGATTGAAACACCAGCTATCACAGCACTGATCAGGACAGGCCAGTTGCTCATCTGAAGGCTCTAGAGAAAACTTCACTCCCAACCTCATTCTTCACGGGACAACCACAAGTTCCTTGTGAGGGTAGGCATAAGGGTCTTGTTACTTGGAGGCAATCAGTGGGAGGCCAAATGTAGGTCCAGAGACCAGTTGTACTCTTTTCCATGCACTTCTCTTCTGTCTCCCTAACAGCATCATTCAATGAAACCTTACAGTCCTTTAAGTCAGAGATTCAGCTACCAGCCAAAGAAAAGTGCTTCGCTTATTGGAATCATATAGGTAAGATTCATTTTTCTAAGGTCACTTGTCACATACTGTAACCTCATGATAAAAGTAAAATCCATTATGTCCACAGATCTGGGGATCTTATCAGGAACAGGATGTTTTTCATGGCATCTTAGAATTTTGTCCTCCATGCAGGTCTGCTGAACTGAATCGCTGCATCATAAAACAAAGGAAGGAAGTAGGGAAATGTGCTGGTGTATTTCTACACCGGCCTCTGGAGGACTTCCACAGAGCTCTACTTTGTTTGCCAAGTATGTATTTAATATGCTGAAAGTGAATGGGAAGATTTCAGTCTTAAAGGTTTAAGCAAGTGGGACAGTTTAAAACAGCTGCTGTGGACAGTGGGGGTCAGAGATGAACAGAAAAACAATGAAAAAAGCTTTGAAGGCCAGTGCTGGGACCCTCAGTAGTGGTACTGCTTCAGGAAGCCAGGGTGTTTCATGTAGGGGGAGCAGTCATGGCCTGAAAGGGACCTGATGGAAATGCAGGAAGGCAGAAGGACCACTGTTTCTCAGTACTGTTAGGAACTGGTCATCTTCCAAGGACGCCACTTTACCAGTGAATTCAAACAATTATCTGGAGGAAAGGTAGTGCTATTGATTTATTTATTATTATCTATTATTTATTATTATCTAAAAAACGAGTACGAAAAGTATAATGAACCATTTGCACATGAGGATTTCATGCAAGTGGATGATACCATTTAATGAATTGTTTCTGTGATTTTTATAAACCACAGAAAGACAATATTTTTCCATACTCTATGAGACTGTAAAGCAAAGGCCACTGTTAACTTGCTAACAGTGGAGGCTTCCTGAGCAAGCTTAATAAAGACATTCAAATGGTAGAGAATACTGGGTCAATTGTTTTATCTTCATTCACACTTTATTACAGATAAGAGATTGTGAAGTATGAGACTGACAAAAACAATGGATGACATCTCATCTGTCACAAGTCTCCTGGGCACAGTAGCCTTGGGAGGACGGGCTGTGTCCTTCACACTTCTCACCCTGGTGCACACAGCCTGGAGAAGCAAGAGGCAGGCTTTCTGTCTTGTGGGTGTCACACTCCTTAATCTCAGAGCCTGGACTGACAGTGTGATGCTTCAGTTTAGGTTTAGGCTGATGTTCTGCTTGGGTTTATTGTGGTGATTTTAGAAAAATGTGAAAGAGATTGCTGTTATTAAAATGTATTCGTCTGATGCAGGTGACACCTTATCCTTGAATGTCAGTAAAAAAAATAGTTATAATAAACAGACTTTATGTGCAATAACATCCTTTTGCTTTCGGTCTGAATTTCTTGTTTAAAGATATTTATTTATTTAGTAGGCATGTGTGTCTGATACATATACACGTGTACCTGCATGTATGCAAGTCAGCCTCACATGTGTACATGTGAAGGCCAAACATCAACATCAGGTACCTTTCTCTACTGCTTGCCATCTCATTATTATTTGTTTTTGAGACAGTCTTTTACCAGATTCGACACTAAACAATTTGGCTGGCTTGAAAGCACAAGGATTGTCCCATGTCTGCCTCCTCAACGCCAGTATTATATGTACGCACCATTGCTTCTAGATTTTTACATAGGTGCTACTCATCTGAACTCAGGTCTCCTGACTGGTGTAATAACTGCTTTACCAACTGAACTATTATTCTAGTCCTGCAATTCATGCAAGATACTCTTAAAGAGGGTTTGAAAGAATTTTCCTATGAAAAGACTATCACTTAACTTATCAGAAAGAGAGCCAAAAGTTCTCTGCATCTGCTTTGATAATTTTTCAGAAAGATAGTCAAAAGTTCTGTGCGTCTACTTCCCTTAAGACCTTTCTTGAATGTGTGAATGTGTTTTTACAATGAGAAAAACATACTTGATGTGATTCTGAACGAAGCTTCTCATGACCGTAGAAAGAGACCTAGTCTCTAACAAGAGGAAATGGGGATCATTTCCTTTATCTTTCTGTTTTTTAAAATGTGTGTTAACTACATTTATTGTCTTTGAGTGCTGCTTCAGTTGATTTAAGAAAGCACATGGGAAGCATGATGGCATGGACACCTTTGGAATCTGTCCCTTTCTTTAGTTCTTTGGGTATGATCCCTAGAAAACCATTGCAGAGGAAGACAAACCTAAAATCTGTGAGAAGCAAATGAAGTAACACTTAGTGCCTGTTTTTAAGCATTATCCACGTTGGTATGCTGATACATCTTCATCTCATTTTTCCAATACGGCAAGACAGCCCTTATTATTTATATTTCTAGAGGAGGAAATGAGACTAAAAACACGTAGGGGTATTTTGATAGAGTTCAGTGCAAATCTGGAATTTCTAAACAAAGTTATTTACAATACCTTCCCTAAAGAAGTTATCATACACCACTTCTCTATCCCAGACACTCTAATGGGTCCTCCTTCTATTAACCAGCAAACTGGTCACTGTTTCCGACAAGGCCAGCCTCCTCTTCGTATCCAGTACTAGGGGCTGACCATGCCCAAGTCAACTCCTCCTTGGTAGCTCTTACATTACTGCTCCCTCTTCATGAACTCCGTTCCCACCAATATCAGCATGGCTTGCTTTCTCGGCAGCGACCGAATGTGAAAGAATGGGTCCACATTTTACTTGCCTGTTATCCCCTCACATGGGCCTTTAAGTATCATCCCCGTGCCCAGTTTTAGCTTCACCCCGTCACTGACGGGTGGATTTGTTTTTGTTGTGTCCTCATTCTCTAGGCACGAAAACAGCATCTTGTTTCGCTCCGTCTGGTGTCCCCTCTGCCTAGACTGGAGCCCGTCACACGACAATCACCTCACTCCTACTAAATGAGTACATGAATTATTAACATTTTATACAGCGAAGGAATTTACTGTTTGCAGCTTGTTATGGTCTCCTATCCAGCACTGAAAAATTTAAGAGGAATTTGTTGCCAATCATCTTTGAGGTGAGCTACTGTGGAGATATTATTTTCAGGTATAGAAAGGTTTCATTTTCTAGATAATAAAGCCAAGGCATTTAAAGTTCTCTGTTTTTGAGGAAATAATATAGTTTTAAGGACAAAATAGGATGAAAATCTATGTGCGTTAATAGACGAAAGAGGAAGTCAAAATGTGTAATCATTGTAGTACTAGTGATAGGTGGGCAGGAAAAGGAGGGACTTCCCATGCTCCAAAGTTTTGCAGTGTATGTTTTTAACTTTAAAACATATTCTCTGAGATTTCATACATATGTACTATAAAATACAACATCTACTCATTCCCTCTTGAATCCTACCCTTCAGTACAGATTTTACTGGGGATATTTAAGGGAAGAATTTCCTTCCCACATGTGAATGCAAAGACTCTAGTTGATGACAACAGCCAAGCTTAGCCTTTCCCCTTTCTCACAGAAAGGACGACATAAATATTTAGAAGGCTTGAAACTCCCAGTTCAAGGGAAAAAGGAGAAATATATTGAAGAGAATTTATGTCTGCTTGAGGGACGAATCAAGTTTTTTTTTTTTCCCAGTCAGACATTATAATGCTACATCTAACAAAAGGAAAAATATCAACATTCAAAAGTATGAAATATTTTTATTTCCAATCATCCTGAAGAATTCACTCAAAGTAACTCAAGATTTGACTCATTAACCTGGCTTCTACTAAGGTCATGAAAATTAAGGTCATAATATGAATATTAATCATTTCAAGTATTAGTCTAGAATCTAAGCATTTTCTAGGTGGGGCATGCACCCTATATATTCCTTATGTCTCTCTCAGCATCCCAATTGACCAGTGATTACCACAGCTTTAGTCCACAAAGAGAAACTGGGTCACCTGTGACTCCCTCTATGCCCTTTCTTATCATTTTAGAGATGAACAAATGATCTGCCTTCACCACTCACCAGCTCCATGCACAGAACATGGTGAGGTGCCCCCTGTCTTTGTGTGCCTGTGCTCTATGATGACCACACTTGCAATCTGCTCAGGGACAGCCAGAATGTCCTAACAATTAGGAATGGCATCTACATCTTTTGTTGCTGGTTATGTGATTGCAATTTACTAAAGTCATATGGTAAAAGAAGAAAGTTATTTAAGAATTTCACTTGAGAAAAGGCACAAAAGACACAGCAATGTTTGGTTTTTACTTTTACTCAGATTCAGGCCTTTCACATTTCCTGAAGTAGATACTGCTTCTTCATTTACTATGGGGTTATACGTCCATCAAGCTTATTGTAAATCGAAAAAATACTTAATTCATTTAACCTACTGACAGCAGAGCTTAAATAGCTTTCCTTATGCTAGAGCCTGCGTGAAGATCAAAATTCTAACCCAGAAGTACGATTAAATGCATGTCACTTTAGGACCATCCTAAAGTTGAAGAATCTCAAGTCAAACCATTTAACTGAAGGATTGTCTGCACTTAACTGTTTTCACGCCTTCCTAGGGTCAAGAATTTGTCACACATGAGCATTCTCATGCCATCCCTCCCCATCCACTGGGGGTGTTATAGTTTCACTTATATCTCCACATATATAACACAGCACAGTGCCCTACACATGGAAGGTATTCTAAATATTTTCAATGGTAGTTCAAATTATGTAAGCAAGACAAATGTGCAGAGGGACCTAGCAACACAGCTGTAGGGTTCTGTGTTGGAGATTGACTTTAGAATAAATAAAAGTAATATTGGAATTAAAAGTGTCCATTCTCCATTTCCACAGAAGTAAAATGGGTAATCTGGCACTATGGAAAACTTGTGTTGTTTATTCTGCTTTCAAGATATGATTTTGTCCTTTGTCTTTTCAACTTTTTAAAAGAACTTCTTTTGCTTTTTAAGTCGACTCATTTGCAAAAGAAATAATTTGTAATTAATATTTAAAGAGGAAAGGATATAAACTTTCAATGTACATGATTCAAGACAGAAAGAATCTTATGATGATCTGGCTCTGGGTCACGACACTGCTTTCTCAGAAGCGTTGGTCAATGAATCATGTCCAGCTTACATGCTAATTTCCATCATGATAAGGTTATGCCTTCTAAGATGAATGGACCTTTCAAATGGTAGTTTTGCTGTCAGAATTTGCCATGAATATAAACTCCTCCAAAAGATATTTTTCCTTAGCTAATGATGGACTATTTCATGCACTTTTTTTTTAAAATGATGAATGGTTGAATACAGAAATTGAAAATACAGGATGAAGTTACATATCTATTTTTCTTTCACTTGTCTGGAACATTTAAAGCCCAAGTAGCTTTTGCAGATGTGCTGGGTTATGGATTAGAACTTAAAAATCCCTGTCATTTAGTATATGCGTACAATGCATTTTGATCAGGTCCCCCACTCTCCCGCTTCGATGCCATTCCTTCCCCGTCGTCGTCGTCACCTTTCCTCTACCAAGTTCACGCCCTCCCTTTTCTTTTGTAAGCCTACTGAGTCTCCTTAGTGTTGCCTCTGTGCGCATGGGTTGGAGACCATCATACCCTTGGAAAAAAAAAAAAAAACTGTCTCTACTTCCCCAGGATTGTATGTAAAATATGTACTTTATTTAAAGTTTAAAAACAATAATTTGTGCAAAAGTAGTTCTTTGATCATTCCATAGATGTATACAGTGCATTTTGATTGCTGCAACCCCCCTCCACTTCCTTTTATGTCCCCTGTACCATTGTTACTACCATGCCTCGTTACAAGAGCCTTTCCCACGTCCACGTCTTTTCGTCTTGTGACCCACTGAATTTAACCAGGTCTGTCTGTATGACAGGGATGTGGAGCTTCCACTGGAATCTGGCAGGCTCAGCAGTAGGTACACAGCTGAAGACAACTTTTAAAGTCATAGTAGGTTGATACACTTGTACACTGTAATAAAGTTAATGCAGAGTGGAACAGAAACTTGTTTATCTATTATAAAATCATAAGATCTCACTATCCTTTACAAACTATTTTAATAACTAGCTTTAATCTATATAATTTTCTTCCTCTTTTGACTGATTCAAGCTCACGTGAGATTGAGTGTTGTTCAAGCTCTGAATCATAACTGTTACTTATGAGTGACTCTTACAGAGCTGCTAAAGAGAAAAGTGGGGGAAAACCCTCAGAGCCAGAGAGCATCGACTCTGATTTCTCTCAGGCTCAGAGATATAAAATGCTACCTCCTCTTCAGTGACCACCACTAATGAAAATCAAGTAGGGAACTAGAATAGCTATGGGTATGGGTAGTTTTTTGTTTGTTTGTTTGCTTTTTACCAATTCCTCTTCCTGAAGTAAACACAGCTTGTTCTTATTTTGGAGGAGCTGAACTTCTCCTCCTCTCTTAAATACAGGAACCCACAGCCTGAACTCATCTAACCAGAGATCTTCTCTCCAGTTGTTGGTTTGAGGTTGGCCTCATATCCTACGTTAGACCGAACTGGAATATACATGGAGTTCAAAAATATATTCGCAACCCAAGGTGAGACAGGCAGACCTGGTTAAACTCAATATCATAAAAAAAAAAAAAACCCAAAAACAAAAAAACAAAAAAAAAACCAAAAACCAAAAAACAAATGCATGCAAATGAAAGAAAGTGACTTGTAGGGGGGATGCAGAGTTGAAAAGAGTGAGAGATGATGGTGAGTGAGAGCAACCAGAATGTTTTATATAGATGTATGAAACTGTCAAAGAATAAATTTAATGGAGTTTAATAAATTCATTGGAGTTGATTGGTTGGTTATAGACATTTTATCCACCAGCATATAAAATAAGACATGTAGAGAGATATGAAATCAGTTATTGAGCTGATACTACTTTTACAAAAAAGATTTAAAGAAGGACTTGTGGTTGTTTAACACCTAAACTTCAGAATTATGAGCCATACCTTCATAAACTAGGATATCTAGCCTGGAGAAGTGTCTTTTCATTGTATGTGGCTATGAGTGGAAGACATAAAAGATGTTCCTGGAATCCAGTATAGAAAGATGTTAATTAGCTTATGAAATCACTCTTAGCCAGGACATGGATCTATTTCTGTCCAATGGAATAAGCTGTATTGCTAATGTTCCCCCATTAGTATTTACTAAAATGTAATTTGCAGGTTGATATGATTCTTTTTAATGTTTTCATCACTTTTTGAATGTCTTGTTGCCTATATCCTGTATTAGATAACCAGTGGCTCCTTACTCATGAGGATACCTTCTACACCTGTCGGGTGTGAAGACTCATGATTCAGAAGTTCTAGACTTGAAGGGGCAGTATGCAAGATTTCCTTTTAAAAGTGGAGAATTACAGCTTGATTTTTGTAAGGAATAATTGGTTAGTAGAAGAATGTATTTAAGAAAATCACCTTTGAAAATAATGTATGGATAGATCCAGTGGGTGAACTTTTTGTCTGATTCCAAGCAAGCCTTCTTTCTTCTGATAACAAAACTACTGTTCCTTTAAGTAAGTTGTTCTCTAGAGAATGATAGAGACGTCTTTGCTGTGGTGTCCTCATGAATTTGGCATGGCCAGTAGGAGCATGACATCTCATTTCTTATGTGTCATTGTGCTTGCTTGAAGAATGTGTTTGGAATTGATCAGGGTCAGTAAGTCTCTCTGTTGTATATTTTCTGGGAGTGCCTAGAGGGAGAAGTTCTTTTCCTCATGGATCAACATCCTGGTTGAATATAAGTCTTGGGTATTTTAAATTATAAGGAAAGGGCATTTTTAAAAGAATGCAGAAAATAGTCTTTACTTAGATTCTGCCAGTCATGCAGTCAGAGTTTGTCTGGTCTTTTCTGTAGGTGAATTTCACTTCATAGAAAGAAAACCTCTGCCCTGATTCATTTGCAATCATCCGGATATCTGCCATTCAAAATCACTAATGTTGTCATAATCCTGTTTATTGGTGTAAACAGGCAAAAGTTGTCATAAAAACTGAGAGTTAGGAGTTAGTTGAAATATAAGACTCAAAGATGGCAAGTGACCTACATTTACTAAAACAGCAGGGGCAGAAAATACTCAGTAGAAACGGGGAGAGCACAGTGAATTCTGCAGGCCACCTTGTCGAGGTTCGGCTTTTCCTGCCATGGGACTAAAGGAGAAGGAAAATGGAAAGGAGAAGGGAAAACAGAAAACAGGCCAGAGGCAAAAGGAATCCAACCCGGAGAAGCCATGTGTCAGTCATACCCACCTACATTTGAACTCAAGCCATAGGTCACCTTTGTGAAGACTGCTATCACCAGTGGAAGAAGACTGCCCGAGGCATTCTAGAGGATTTTTCTTTTCATTTCTAACAGGTGAAATCAGATAAGCTCAGAACTTTGCTCAGCTTCACCTCAGCTGCTTCTTTCCCCTCTGGGCTATTTCGTGTGACATTCACCTTAAGATCAAACAGCTTCCTGTAACTGGTTCTCTCCTATCAAAGCACAGGTTCTTGAGACACATGTTCAATGAGCTGGAAAAATATAGATATAAAAATTCCGAGGAAGTTGTTTCCCATTCTTACCTTTAAAATTGGGACTATTGACTTCATTAAAGGAGGAAAACAATTCTTTCTGTCAAAAAGAAAGAATTTCTGTTTCATAGCCATCCTTGATGATGTAGGAAATGGGCAGGAAGAAAAACAGATTCAAAGATATGACAAAAAAGTATTGATTCAAAGATATGACAAACGGTCTGCCAGGAAGTAGTGACTTGGGGCACACCAGCAGTAAGTGACAGGAAAAGCCTCAAGTAGCATGACATTATTTAGAAATGGTGACAGGCAGTATACAGTGACTAGGAGACAGTTATTATCCAAGTCCTACAAGGTCATAGTCCAGCAGAAATATATTAATGAGGATGGGGAACATGAAGGAAAGTGTATACTTTAATGACCAGTAAGGGTTTAGGGACATTGGGAAGAAAGGCTGGGAAATGCTGATCCTGGGGTTTAAGACTGTAGAGCTCAATGGGATTGCAGGAGGTGAAAATTTATCTCAGTAGACCTGAGGGACACAGGAAACTATCAATGAAAAAAAAACTTGTACTAGTAAAACATAATAAAACAGAGACACAGGTTGTTAAAATTAACAGTACTAAACAAAAATAGATGTAAAGAAACAAGAAAAGTTCAGAATCATGGATGATTTAAATTCTGCATTTGATAGATAATATTAACACAGCAGCTAATGTTTATTTACTGACCTATGACTTTTCAGTGTTGTTATATTAATGCTATTTAATTTTAAACATAATATCACAAAGTACAAATCACTATTGGCCTTTTGCAAATTGAAGTTCAGAATACAGTAACTTTAAAGACAACAGAGCTCATAAATAGCAAGTAAAAATTTGTGGATCACCTGAGTTCTAAAGAGTAGACAGCAGAATGCATTTCACCTGCTTTAAACAGGAGGACTTTTAAGATACTGAGTAGTTCCCTGGGTTCTTGGAAGTGATGGCATTTCTGGATATAGGCCAAATTTATATGACAGATACCAGGAGACACCACAGAGTGGGCCTAAGAATTGAATTGGGGACTTCCCTGAATGTGATCCATGCCTCCTTGCATATAACTGAAACTCCATACACTGCTCTTCCCAGAAAATTCACTGCCTCTTGCTGTGGGATGTTCTATATGGCAAATGTGTTGCTAATAAAACACTGATTGGCCAGTGGCTAGGCAGGAAGTATAGGCGGGACTAACAGAGAAAAGAAAGAACAGGAAGGCAGAAGGAGTCACTGCCTGCCAGCCGCCGCCATGACAAGCAGCATGTAAAGATGCCGGTAAGCCACGAGCCATGTGGCAAGGTATAGATTTATAGAAATGGATTAATTTAAGATATAAGGACAGTTAGCAAGAAGCCTGCCATGGCCATACAGTTTGTAAGCAGTATAAGTCTCTGTGTTTACTTGGTTGGGTCTGAGCGGCTGTGGGACTGGCGGGTGACAGAGATTTGTCCTAACTGTGGGCCAGGCAGGAAAACTCTAGCAACAGCCTCTGCCACCAGATCCACCAGCCTTATCTTCCAGTTTACTTGGAATCAAAGTCACAAGAGCATCTTTTCCACAGAACCAAGAGAGCGACTGGGGTGAGGGAAGGATGCAACCTGACATGAAAATAAAAGGAGGCCTCTCTCTTAAGGACATGCACACCCGGGGTTAGTACCTACTGGAAAGTCTTCTTATGTCTTCCACACAGGATACCTGTTTTCCGCATTCCATTTGCATCATTCTTTGATGCTAATATCAGTAAAAAGAAATGACTTGATAGATGGGAAGATCAATGCTTTTTTAATCCACCGAATCATTTCAAGTTTACTTAATACACTGAAAACATTAGAACTATTTGTCATGGACCATCGGGTCATTTAGTCAGATACAAATTGAAAACTATCATTACATCCACTTATAACTATGATGCTGGCATAGGAGTTTTGATAATTCTCTTTCTGTTTTGTTCTCCATTTCAAGAGTGGTAAAAATGGATGACAGTGACATTTCATGGGAGCCACTGTACTCAGTAATCAGGAAATACTTGTAGATGCTTACAAGGCACAAATGTAAAATGCAGTCAATATATGTATTCTCCAAATAATTTTCAACTGAAGGGGATTTTTTTTCTTAAATTTCTACTTTTTACATAGAATCTGATTTTTAACAAAATTCATTCCAATTTAAATATTCTTGATTTATGTGTCTCTTAAGCATTCTCTGAGAAAGCCCATGACACACTTCAAAATTTCTGTCTGATTTGTAGGCCTCCGAACATCTTTCATGTAAAACACTCCTTGCTCCCAATCAGTATCCTTTGTACCAGCCCTGATATTGGCTGCACAATAGAGAAATGTATTCACAGACATACTGTGATGAAAGACTTGCCTGAGGCATAATTAGTGTTCAATAAAACACTGAAGTAGTTACTCTTAATTATTACATGGAATGAATATGTAGATCTAATGCTGCTGAAAATTGGAATCACAGATTTGAGAATTTAAGGTTGCTAGAACTTAAGTAACACAGGAAAGATGACATAAGTGTCATTAGTCCCCAACTATATAAATTATAATTTGAAATTTTCCCCCACAATTTCCAATCCCAGCATCCACAGTTCAGTTGTTAACTCTATAACTTGCTCTGATTCAAAGCCTGCACAGGCATTTTAGCTTAAAGAGTTGGTACTAACACCCGAACATTCATCACAGGAAGGGAATGTCTGAAATACTCCTACAAAAGCCCTGTGAGGGAGAGAGGGTTTACTGTGGCTCACTGTTCTAGAGGGATACAGTCTATCATGGTGGGGAGGACATGTCAGCATGCAGGGACTGCATGGTCACAAGAACAGACGGCTTACTTACCAATGACACTGCAAGTATACTCAGTAAGCAGGAAGTGAGACCACTTTGTAGAGACTTAAGGCCTGCCCCCAGTTCCTCACTCCTCCAGTAAGGCTTCATGTTCATGCCCTAAAGGTTTCACAACCTTCCTAAACAGCTCCACCAAGAGACCAAGTCTTGAAACAAGGGAACTATGGGGGCAGTATACATTCAAACCACAACAGGGAGCCTTTCCTTACACTTTGGTAACTGTTGCCAAAGCTTGATACAAAACTATTTCTCTATTATTCTCATTGTGTAGGATTCATAACAAAATTAGGATAAAATTTTGAATCATTTACTTACGAAATAGTGTAAGAATGGCGAGAAAATAATATTTAGCAGCTTCTAATAGAAAAATCAACAGGTTAATTCTTCTTGACATATAAACAATATAAACAATAAAGGAAACATAGAAAACTTAATTTATTCCAATAATACATTTTAAGTGGTAAAAGGGACAAGTTACCCACTAATGTAGCAGAATATAAAGGCAATGTGACAGACTAGTTGTCCCCTAGTAATACCCACGTAAGCATATACAATACCTGTGGATATTTTACTACCATGACAAAACAGCTTTACATGTGATTAAGGATGCTGAGAATTATCAATATGACCACAATAGGTTCAATAAAATAAAAAAATGATTACCTTTATATAAGGAAGGTAGGAGGGTCAAAATTCATGAGGGAGCTATGAGAAAGGACTCAGAGAGAAAGAGAAAGAGAGAGAGAGAGAGAGAGAGAGAGAGAGAGAGAGAGAGAGAGAAAGAGAAAGAGGGAGGAAAGTCCAAAAGGAAGAAGAAGGAAAGAGAGATTAGAGAGATAGATAGATAGATAGATAGATAGATAGATAGATAGATAGACAAATGATGGATAGATGGATAGATGGATGGATGAAAGGGCAGATGATGGAACAATGGATGGATGGGTAGACAGATGATAGATAATAGATAGCTGTCTAAGACAGATAGATGATAGATAGATAGATGATAGATAGATAGATGATTGATTGATAGATAGATAGATAGATAGATAGATAGATAGACAGACAGATAGATACAGGAGAGAGAAGATGGAGGAGGAAAAGCCTGGAGTCAGAGAGTACTCCAAAAGATGGAAGTGTGCTATTCCCTCAAACTTAGAGAATGAGTTCAGTCCTTAATTTTAGGGACTATTGATGCTAAAGAATACAAGGTAATAAATTTATGTTGTTTTTAAGCCACTGTATTTGTGGTAATTTTTACAGCACAAAAAGGAAATGAATGGGTATTTATGATTACTTTTTCAGTCTTGACATTTTGAAAACATTATTGCAAATTAAATTAAGCATATTATAATTGATTTGCATATTATATTAATATGCATAATAAATTAAGCATATTATAAACAGATTTGAGGTATATAGACACCAAAATTATTTTAAAGGGATATTTCAAATTTGTTAAGAACAAACAAACATAAAAATCTCCTCTCAATATTGCAGAATAATAAACAATGATGAATAAGAAAATATGTGATTTTTAAATTTGTTTTGCAAGCATTTCTGGTCTTAATATATTATATAGTAGTACATATATAAATAAATATCTAATATTTATGAAATCAAGAGCTTTGCCATGCCATTGCTAGAAAGCTCATTAAAATTTATGTATGACCCTCTGCATATGGGAGAGAGATGTGTAGCTAGGTCTGTCTGAGGGGCCCCTGGCAGTGTGATTAGCATCTATCCATGGTGCATGAGCTGTCTTTCTGGAGCCCATTATCTATGGTCGGACATTTTGTTCATACTTTATATAGCAGGGAGGGGCTTGGTCCTGCCTCAACTGAATGCACCAGGCTTAGCTGTTCCCCCATGGGAGAACTTACCCTTTTTGAGGAGGGGATGAGGGGTGGGTTGGGGGAGGAAGTGGGAGGAGGGATGAGTGGGGGATCTATGGTTGGTACGTAAAGTGAATAAAAAAGTTTTTAAAAAGTTAGGTTTTGATTGGTTGTGCTTTTCTATAGTGGTTGCCATCTGTTATAAATAGATATATATCCTTGGTTATCCAATATCAAAATTTCAGTCCTAAAAATATATACATATAACACTATTATATGGACTGAAAAGGGCACATTTAGAACATACATGTGTATGCCTATATGTGCCATGAATTTGGGGCAAGGAGGGGTATTCAAAGATTTGGAGGAAGAAAAGAGAAGGGATAAAGGAAGAAGTGTAATTATATTATAATTTTAAAAATAAAAAAAATCTGTTTGGTGTGTTGTCACAGTTTTCAATTAAGATATACAGGTTTTTTCCTATTAAAATTGCTATGACTTTTCTTTTCTGCAGAAATGACAAAAAAAATCCTAAAGTTTATATGGCCTCTCAAAGCACCTCAAATTGTTAAAAAACTTGAAACAGAAATAAAAATTGTTGGCCTTGCCTCAACCTTTGAAATCAACTACAAAGTAACAGTCATAAATACCTTTGATATTTACATAAAGACAGATCAGTAGCCAGTATAACCAAATAGATTATTTAGGAATAAACTCTTGAGTATATTTTCAAATGATATATTTATTTTTTATATACACTTTATATATCAATACTTATATATATATACTTTATATATAAATACTTTTCTTTTATTTTAGATTATAATGTAATAACATTTCTTCCTTCCCTTTCCTCCCTCCAAATCCTCCCCACCATGTTCTCTTTCAAATTCATGGTCTCTGTTTTCATTAATTTATTTTATATACATATGTCTATGTATATACACATATATTCCCAAATATAAAACTTCTCAGTGTAATTTTACTTATATGTATGGTTCAGGTCTGACCATTTGGTATTGGATAACCAATTGGTGTGTTTCATGAGGTCCCATTTATTAAGTTGGTCTTAGTGTCTGCACTATTGGTGTCCTGTTCAGGAAGTTGTCTCCTGTGCCTATGCATTCAAGGCTGTTTCCCACCTTCTCTTCTATCATGTTCAGTGTGTATCTGGATTTACGTCGAGGTCTTTTATCCACTTGAACTTGAGGTTTGTACAGGGTGATAGATATGGATCTATTTGCATTGTTCTACATGCTGACATCCAGTTACACCAGCACCATTTGTTGAAGATGCTTTCTTTTTTCCATTGTATAATTTTGGCTTCTTTGTCAAAGATCAGGTGTCCATGGGTGTGTGGATTTACATCTGGGTCTTCAGTTTGATTCCACTGATCAGCTTGTTTGCTTTTATGTCAATATGATGCAGTTTTATTATTATAGTTCTCTAGTAGAGCTTGAAATCAGGGATGGTGATACTTTCAGGAGACCTCTCCTTTCTCGAACAGACACAGAGGAGGAGTGGATAGGGGGGTGGGAACAGAGAGGGGGTGCGGGATTGACTGGGAGGTTAGGAGGGAGGTTAAATTGCAGCTGGGATGTAAAGTACATAAATAAATGAAAAAAATAAAACATGAAATCCAAATAAAAAGAGTATCACTCATCCCTAAAATGGAAGGACATTTTGATACAGACTGTGATATGGATGAATTTTGAGGACATTATGCTATGTGTCATAAGCTAGCCAGAAATACTGTGCGATTCTACTTATCTAAAGCATATAAAGCAGTAAAAATCATAGAAACAGAAAATAGAATGTTGGTTGCTAAGGGTTAGGATCTGGGGAGGGGGAATTAGAATTAATGGATAGAGATTTAGATTTGCATAATGCACACCTGTTTCACGACAATGTGGCTATACTTAGCACCACTCAAATTCACACTTAAAAATGTTTAAGGTGACAAAATTAATGTCATAAAAATTTTTACGGTAATTAAAAACTTCTGTTTGAGTTTGAAATGGTTATAAACTTGCACAGGAGATATGGGGCTACAATAAAAAAATGTTACCCTGCTATTAGCATTTTAACTAAGGATATTTATCAAAATGAATAACTTAACATTTATACAAAAACATTAACCAAACTATAAACATGATATCATAAGTTGCTTTTTTTTGTACATGATAACTTCTTCCTCATATCTGACTATAACTTGTACCCATTGATCAACATTTCCATTCCCTCTGTACTCCTCCACGGCTCTGAATAAACTAATGTATGGTGCACAAGCCACACAGACACAGATACCTCCTCCCTCCATACACATACACCACATACTACACACCACACACACACAGACACACCTTACACACATCACATCACACACACACACACACACACACACACACACACACAAATACCCTATAATACACACACATCATAGCCACACATATCACATACACACACTCCCTCCCCACCTGCGTCATACATACACACCAATTGTAATGCTATTCAGATATGAGAAGGACACAATTCTGTTTTCCTTAACTTCATAGAAGGAACTGAAGACCACTGTGGAAAATGAAACAAGTCCGTCCCAGTAGGACAACTGTGCCACACAATCTCATAAACTGAATTTTCAAGGTTGATTTTATAGGAAGTAGGAGGAGAAAAGTGGTCAATCATATTTTAGAGCATGAAAATAATGTGGGTTAGAAGTAGAAACAACCTCAAAATACTTTTGCAAAATAATTAGAAAGTTTTCCATTAAAAATTGCATATCATGTGGGAGTCTGTGGGTGTCCAGCTCCTACCTGCTCCCCCCTTAGGAGGGGTTCTTGGGTGGAGGAGAGAGGAATGAGGAAATATTAGGTAGAAAGATCTTGACGAGGAGAAAGAAAGAGACACAGGATAGCTTCGGGAGGGCTCTGGGTCCATCTCCAGCAGCCCAGAGCTTTATTCAAAAGGGCTTTTTATAATACGCCAAGTGGGGAGGCAAAAGATGTCCCCTTTGCAAGATCAAAGCACACCATACAGCCAAGTGTAGACCCTTCTAAACACCTGGTAAATATGTAGCAAAATCATCCCATTATGCAGCCCTGCTGGGTAAAGCAAGCTCAGATTCTCTGACCCTGAGTAAGGTCTCACTAGGAAGCCTCTGTGGGCCACCACAATATCAGAGTCAAGAGAAGGGATGGAGCAGATTCTTGGTTTGTTCTCCCTATTTTATGAGTTAAATTGTCTATGGGAATTAAGTAGTCTGTGAGGCTAGGTGCCCCAGCATTCCCATCGGGCCTGAAGAATTCTTGAGACCTCCCCCATCTTCAATACATGTTGGAGGCCTGAAGAAGTGGGTTCTACAATCAATGAAGGAAACAGCAGCAGTGAGGCAGGATCGACAGAGCCACACTGAGAGTGAAGGCCAGATAAGCCAAGAGCAACAAGCCTTCCTTCTTCCATGTTCTTTTATCTGGACATTTACCGTGGCTCTTCCCACATCAATTAAGATAGGACTGTGGCCCACAAAAGGACCCACAGGCTGGCCTCGTGTAGACAATCCCTCCTTGAGGCTGTCTTCCTGCATGATCTCAAACTCCATCAAGTTGACAACGTTAAATATCAGAGGTGGTAAAAGCGCTTGCCACCTTGTTACCATAATAACGTGAGTTTGGTCTCTCGATCCCATGGTGGACGGAGAGAACCAACTCCTGAAAGCTATCCTCTGACTGCCATACGTATTCTGTGGCATGTGAACACTTTTACTCACACATATTCCACAATAATAATGAAAATTGGCCGGGGGGTGGTGGCGCACGCCTTTAATCCCAGCACTCGGGAGGCAGAGGCGGGCGGATCTCTGTGAGTTCGAGGCCAGCCTGGTCTCCCAAGTGAGTTCCAGGAAAGGCGCAAAGCTACACAGAGAAACCCTGTCTCGAAAAACCAATAATAATAATAATAATAATAATAATAATAATAATAATAATAATGAAAATTGAAATATAAAATTAAAAATGTAATAACTACTACTCAGTGCACTGAATAGCAAAATTGGAGAAAACTAGACTACAGCTTAATAGTTACTTTTTGCTGTTGTTTAAATTTTTCCCAATAGACTAGATAAGCATTTATTACAATCTGTAAAATCAAATGTCGCTATATTTAAAATGTCAGACAGTAATTGTTCTTTAAAATTACGCAACAACGTAGGAAGAGTCGCATGACGGAAGGGAGATACCGAGAGGACAGAACCCCAGGATTCCCACCTGTTGTAGCTATGGACACTGGGGATCTTCATGAGGTTTCAGAAGGCAGAATATTTTGTCTGTCTACGCACATTTCACTTTGATGCTAATAATGTCTTGTCAGCTATAAAAGACCTGAAATAAAAGGCCCACATTTCAGAGTCCATCAGTTTTATCTAATCCAAGACACTACTACGTCGAAAGAGGAGTTCTTGGAATTAGACCTAGAGAAATGACTACAATGTAGCCCCGACACTATACCAAAAGGTTTTGGGTCTTGGGATGGAGGCAGAGGGTGCCTTGAAATGAGAAGAAACAGAGCTACACTCTCATCTTTGGCATGATGGATGAAAATCATTAGGTGACCTGGGGTGAAGTGGGTGGCATACAGGGAATCTAAAGAAGGGCAGTATTTTATATTAGGAAAAGTTGCTCATTAAACACCTCCCAGCAATGAACAGGGTAGTTCCAGTTTCTTCCAATTTAGTTTTGAAAGAAGTATGAAGGGCATTAGTCATGTATTGACTCTTCTTTAGTTTATCGTGAGTGTGGACTGGTTCTGTTCCAAAGTTGAGTTTGGAATAAAATAAAAGAAGACAGCACTTTTAGTTTTGAAATCATAATGATGAATGACTTGTGGCACCACTACATGCTAGTTACATGCTTTCATTGCACCCGTGGTTCCCACCATGAGGTGTCCCAGATAAAAGCCATACATACATTGCTGAAACCCAACGACTCACAGAGCACACATGCCAAGGGTTATAGGTTTATTTAAAGATGATTATATATGACTCATCATATCTAAATAGTTTCGAGCACTGGATATTATAAATATTCATATTAACATTTTTGGAGTAATTTGTCAATCAAATATGTTTTTTATGGTAGGATCCAGCATCCTACTAACTCAGAAGCACTGCTGATTGACAAGCGTGGTTATTACAGGACTGGGGCAGGAGACTTAGGTGTGGGCTCCCATCGAAAGCAGCTTTTCCCTGCAAGAAGTACACCTGTCCACCAAGGCATGCCCTATCCCCACCTCCTTTCCCAGTTTCAGATTGCATCATCAGTTACTTCCCTTCTCTGATTTCTTTCTGACCACCTCTGAAAAAAACTAGATCTCCACTTCCTAACACAGTACTTTTTAGTTGACACCGTTGGATTTCTCTGGCTCTCACTCCCAAATTTATAGTAAAATTTATAAACTTCATATATTGACACTACATTGCACTAGTCTATAAAAAGTCTCACCTTCCTCTTTTTAGTTTGCCAGTGTCAGGAAATTTCTTGCTTCCACATGGCGAGGTTCCCCAACCTCTCCGAACAATAAATATTTCTGAGGCCCCTTTCTCCGCTGGGAATCAGCAGGAAAATAAATGGATATTGTAACGATACTGCTATGTCAACATTACAATCCACTGTGTTGCTCGGGTGTCAAAAGACAGAGTCACTGAACAGATTTTTCACTGATTTCCTCCTGTAGTTGATGGCAATGCCTTTAATTAAAGACATTATCATCACAAAACTGTTTAATTAGCTCATAATGTCTATCACAAAGCCTTTCCCTTGTATACTAATCTTCATGATCTTTAATGAGAAAAAAATTATCTTACTAAGATATAAAAGAAATAACACCTAAGTTTTAATTTGACATAATATTTAGAGTCCAAGTAAGAAGGTTTTGGTTTTTTGGGCTTTTTCATGTTTTTCTTTTGACAGTTCTTTTTCTTATTGTTATTTGTTGTTTTGTTTTTCACTTTTGTTTTTTAAATGTTCTTTGTTTTGAGAGATGAACTTGGGTGGGTGGGGAGGTGGAGAGTTTCTGTGAGGAGTTGGAGAGGGTAAACATGATCAAGGTGTATTGTATGGATAATTTTAGTATATAAAGGAGTGGAATGGCTAGTTAAATTTGATTTAATGGCTTGGAAATGTAGTTCTTGCTTGTTGTTTTGATTTTCTGGTGATACACCTAAAAATACAAGCTAGGTATAGGTATATATCTTCAACAAATACATGCTGATCTTCAGAACCTAGTATTTGCCATGCATATTTCAGCCTCTATCTGTAAGCTGGTATTAAAATATAGATGTAATTCTTTTATAGCAACATAACTGAATCCCCATCAGATGTATAGCTAAATTCTAACTACTTAATTGGTGTCATTTTCTAAAGTACACTGAATGCAATTAAAGCATTTGAATAACTATTTTAGCTGAAGAGTAAAACATAATCAGTCATCCCTGATTCAGGTGCAATTTTCTGTAGGTGGTAATTACAATTAAACATTAAGAACCACAACACTTAAAAAAATACCCACCCTTGTATATGGACTGGTATACACGTAGTGCTTTTCAGATTTAGGGGAGAGTTAGACTAGAAACCAAGGGAGGAAATAAAGCCTGCAGGATAACCCATAGGGCCTTAACAAAAGACTGGCCTGGGATTTAAATTCACCAAGCTCTCAAGGGCCTTGATTTGTAGATTATTTTCTCATAAGTAGTACAAAAGTCTCGTCTATAAGAAAGAAACCTCATTCCTCCCTGTCCTTAGAGGGCTGCCAGAATGCACCAGGTCATGGAAGCACTCAGCTTTCCATGCAGCAGAGCCTGTCTAAATGGTACCTTTTCTTTCTTTCTGTGTGTACCCAGCATATTTTGTTCAATTAAACTGCAATGCAACGTTTGCCCTAAATGAAAAGGAGAAATAAATTGGCAGTGATGTTGCTTCAATCTGGAGAGGTGAGTTGCCATGGCAACAGGAACATCACCATACTTTCCTCTCCAGTTAGGCAGTGACAGAAACATACTTCACCTACTGAAAACAGCGTTTAAAAAATGTCTCAGGTGGCGCCGACATTGGAGGATTTTTAAAAGCACTTGCTGGGGACTAGGTCTACTTTGAGGCTTATAATTCTCTCCTGCTAGCTGATGGAAAAGATGTGGGCCCAAGGGAGAATTTCTCGATGTGCAAGATTTGTCCCTTGAAGCCTTCCTCAGGAGCTCCTCTGGCTTGGAAGATCATTCTGATTGGAGTGGCAGAAAACTGTTGAGCTCTGCCTGATGCTTCCATTTTGAGCACTTGTTAAAATAAATGCAACATTTGTGAAAAGTGCACATAGAGATAACAGCAATAGGAAAACCCTCTGAACTGCATTTTATTTTTAAAGATTTATCTTTATTGTTTTTAGTTATATGTATGCATATATACACACTTAGCAGGGTGTGAGGCTGCTAACTACACATGGGGACAAAGGACAACAGAGGTGACAAACATCAGGTGCCCCTAGAGATGGAGTCTCATGTGGTTGTGAGCCTAAGTCAGGTCTTAGGTACATAAATATCAGTACGAAATTTACACATGATCTGTGAGCTACCTCGGCTTTTAGAATTTGATGGTTCAGAGAGTTCAGAGCCCCACAAGTATAGGACGAGAATTTCAAAAATATCTCATTGTGATAAAGAGCACATTTACACAAAATATATATTAAATGAATTTGGAAATTAAAAGCGATAAAAAGGTAGTGTTAAATATTAAATATTAAAATAAGAAATAGAATAGTTTATGATTTTATTTTAAATACTGCCTCTTCTTCATTTCCTCCCAACCCGCATTATCTATTCTTTTCCCCTTTAAATTTTCAACTCATATTACTCAATTCTCAAAAGGAAATGAATTATATCTATAAATAAAATCCATAAATATATCAGTTTATAAGATTGTTTTTCCTGTCCTACACATTTAGGCTTATCAGCATTTCCAACAGAATGTTAAAATTTGCTGAATAAATCCGTATTTTTGTTTGGATTAACGCAAGGCATTTTATGATAGTTTCTAGATTTTTACTTGGGCAGAAATACTGTCTTATTGAATTGCTCACATCAAGTTACTTTGGTCATTCCTGACCCAGTTATCTCCTACCTGTCATTTCCTGATAGAAATGTGTTAAATGTTTTCCTCTGAGGCAGGAGCGTATCAATTATTTTGAGTTAGTCTGTCAAGTTTGAGTTATTTAAGATATGTATGCCTGTTGTGATCATGCTCTTTTAGGAAATGGGAACTTTTATCAGCATGTAGTCGAGTTTATCTTAAACAGTCAATTTCTGTCACTCAGTCCAATTGCTGTGTCGCTGCTGAAGTCACGTGAGTTTGTCCTGGGCTTGAGCTGGGGATCAGCATTGGGGCAGGACTTGCCATGCACACTTCATCGTTTTGTTTTCTGTCCAATACTATCTTCTTTATTTAAATTTTTATATAGTATATTTTGATCATGTTTCCTCCTCCCCCAAACTTCTCCCAGACCTTCCCACCTAGCCTAATCTGTCTTTCTTTTCTCTCTCTTCCTCAAAAAAAGAACTCACAAAAACACAAAAATGAAAATAAGACAAACAATAAACTTCAAAGTGAACCAAAATTCCCCTGAAACACACACACAAAACACACACACACACAAAAAAAATTAAGAACAACCTCCCCCCGTCAAAAAAAAAAAATTAAGGAGTTTGTTTTATGTTGACCAACTACTGGCCATGAGACCTAACCAGGGACACTTGATGGAAGAAATCAATTTTCTTTGCCAGTGGGAATCAGTTGCAAAAAAACCTCTCTGCTAGGGTGGGACTCTGCGTCTCCTTTCCCCTCTCACTGCTGGAACCACATCTGGCTTGAACCTCTGTAGGTCTTGTGGTACTTATACTGGGAGAATACACTAAATTGCATTCCTCTGAAAATTTGGGTGCTGACATTCTAATCCTTGGTGGTAATGGATTTGGAAAAAGGACTCAGGGTGATAACAAAGCTTAAAGGAAGTCTTATAAGGGTAGATCCCTAAGAAGAAAAGTGAACTTTTCCTCCCTGATCACATAAAGGAAAGACTATCTAAGGAAAGCACCACAAGAAGGCAAATGATCGAAAACTAGTAAATAAATGGATTTCTGCAGTTTGAGCTGTCCAGGCTATGACTTTATTAGAGCAGCCATAGCCAACCGAGAACGGATCTTTTCTGACACAATACCACTTTAAATTTGATTCTCATTTTGAGGTAGTTTGGGCTTGGCTGTCATGAATGAGATGTGGTTTATAGTTACAAGTTGTTAGAGGATGTTCATCTCTCTCCACTCAAGGCTCATGTGTAACCCAACAAGCTCATCCTGGACTGTTGTGCTTGGGATACAGCATTTTGGAAAATGGAGTTAACAGCTGAGTGGTTTCTCCCATCATAAATACAAGAAAGAAAACTAGAAAATTAAAACTTAACATAAGATAATACAATGACAAACTGGAGAAAGAGAAGACAGGGAGAAACTTAGTAGATAAAGAATGGGCAGGGATGAATCTATTTAAAAAGTTCCAAATCCTTTGTGTTAACGACTCCAAGGGGTCCTTGAATCCCCTCACCATGGTACTTGGTAACTGAATAGAGAACACAGCTCAACTGTTTTATTGCTTAAAAAATATTTTGTTGGGGTTGAGGATTTAGCTCAGTGGTAGAGCACTTGCCTAGCACATCAGAAAACCCCTAGGAGCAGCAGCAATGGGTGTGCACTGAGCCGCCTGGGGGAAAGTAATGAAAATTGCTGACAGATACATGTGCAGCTACTTCTAGTAGACAGGCAGTATTGTATAAATGTTGGTCTATTTAACAGGTTTGAAAAATGGTGCTCTCAGGGAGATCTTACTGCCTTTTCTAAAACCTTACCATAAAACATGAAAATGACTAGTAATATGGCTATTTAATTTCAAATTAATAATAAATATAATGAGACTATCTTTATGACTGGATTTAGGTCCCACTCTACAAGATGAAACCCATACTTGGCACCATTATTGGGCCAAGAGCTTGTGGATAGGCTGGCATAGGTCCTATGTAAGAAGAGCCTATTGCAATTACTCTGCTACATGGACATGACTCCAAATGTCTTATCCTTATACTCATGGGTTAGGGCCTCTCATAGCCGAGATCAGAGAAACACTCATTTGCAGTGAATGTTGAACAGAGACGCACAACTGGTCAAGGTGTGGAGAATAAGAGGCTGCAGAATGCTAAGACAGAGATGGACATCTACATCACACCCTTCCCACCAAAGCATAGGAATCGTTGTGGAAGAAGGTGTGGATGATGATATTTCTGCAAAATCTTTTCAGACATAACACACCAACCATTATCTCTTTTTAATGAAGAATTAAACTAGGAAACACAACCATCATTACTGAGTGTTCCTTATTTTTATTCTAATTTTAATTTGTATTATTATTCATTGTAAAGCGGTATTTTCCTCATTAAGTTGTCACAGATGCTATCTTGTAAACAACTTTTTCCTTTGCTATGCTATATTATAAACACTCTCAACCTATAATCCTTAAGGTTTTCTTCTACCATAATATCTGAAATCAAAATTAATAGTCATTCATGGTGTTATAATATAAAGCCCCGTAATCTACTCTCTATATTCCCATGCCAGGGAATTCTCCTGTTTATAAAGATATATAAACACAAGTCTAGCCTATTTTCTGTGAAGAAATACATTTGACTTCATTTAAGCAAGAGACAAGAAAATGTTGTGCAATATACAGATTCCAGAAAAAGCATTGCCTTGTAAGTTACATTTTATACTTTATTTTTTCAGAGAGAAATTGCAGACTGTACCTACCACACATCAAGAATCATCACTAGATGAAGTTGCAACCCTTTTAAATGAAAATATCATCCTAGATATTCCATCAGGGAAAAAAGTTGGGAGAGTGTGCTGTTAGTCTCTCTAAACTCCAGGGAGTGAGGCCAGCTCTCACATCAGCCAAAAAACAGATAATAACTCAGGAGTTCAAGGTGTCTTTGAAATCAATGATTTTCCTCTTAAATCTTGTAGATGATTTCTGTGCTCTGAACTTAAATTCTCATGGGAAACAACATAGACATTAAAACTGCTCATGTCTGTAACAGGCACTCATGGAAGACTTTGTGTAGCTTCCAAATCCTTTTTGTTAACAATTCCAAGGGGCCCTTTAATCCCCTCACCATGGTACTTGGTAACTGAATAGAGAACACAGCTCAACTGTTTTATTGCTTAAAAAACATTTTGTTGGGGTTGAGGATTTAGCTCAGTGGTAGAGCACTTGCCTAGCATGCACAAGGCCCTGAGTTTGGTTCTCAGGTCTGGAAAAAGAAAAAAGATTTGTTTCACTTCATAAAAACGTCCCCACAACACTCTAATTTTGCTAGTTTATTTTTCCACCAGAATCCTAAATTTTCTGTTTTTCGTCAAATAAATTTTTTAATGTATTGTCTGGGGAGGATTGAAAGTGTACCATTAGAAAGCGTCCTAAAGCCAGCCTTCAGAGACTAAGGCTATATGCACCAGCTCCCAAAAAAATATTTTCCTTGGACATCTACAAGATTTTCAAGAAAATTCTGGCTTTTGTTTTATTTAGAAAATATTATATATCTAACTTATTTACATAATATTATGAAAATGACTCAAATCACTGTGATTTAATTCTTTTAAGATTTATTTTATTCTATATGTGTAAGTGTTTTGTTTGATTGGATGTAGGTGTACTATGTAAGTACTTATTGCTTGGAACTAGTGCTGTGGAAGGTTGTGAACCAACATGTTGGCTCTGGGAATCAACCTGTGTCTTCTGCGATAGCAACAAGTGCTCTAACTCAATGAGCCACCTCTCTAACCCCTATTTACCGTGACTTTTTTGCCTTATGTTTTTATTGATATTTAGCAAAATCAGGAATCTATACTAAACCTAACTGCACAGTGTATTTTATAATCATATACACACATACATGGATCTAGATCAAGAGTAATTTCACTACCTTAGTACACAGGCCATTCTCCCTTCTCAACCAATTTCTCTTCCTACAATTTAACAAGTATTCAGTCCCCCATAAACTTTTCCAGTTTAATTTTCTTTTTTAACTTCAGACAATTTGACTGACAAAATATATGTTTATAGGTCAGGTTTCTGCCATTGACCATCATGGTGAAATAATCTACCTTGCTGCATCTGTAAGTTTATTTCAGGCAGTTTCAGGATGTAGGCCCCGGAAGAGTCAAATGCAATTTTGGTTAATCATTTTATATCAGGAAATAAATGTATAATATTGTAAGCTCAAGGTACATACATAGCTTATCAATTGGGATTTTGTGTATGTGTGTGTGTGTGTGTGTGTGTGTGTGTGTGTGTGTGTGTGCATACAGGAATGTGTGCATGGTTGTCACATGTCAATCTTGGCTACTGTTCCTCAGTAGCTGTCCACCTCATAGTTTTGAGGCAGGGTCTCTCATTGGGACCCAGAGCTCATCACTTATGATAGGCTGGTGTACCAGTGAGTTTCAGGGATCCATCCATCTCTGCCTCCCAGTGCTGGGATGATAAGAGCTTGCCACTATGTGGGACTTATTATCTGAGAGCTGGAGATCAGACCAAGGTCCTCATGCTTGTGTGGCAAAGTCCTTTTCTGAAGGAACTAGCTTCCCAACCCCTAATTTTTAATCCAAGAGATCACTTTTTATTTTTGAATTTGAAATTTTTGGGTTTGATCTTAATGGTCAACTTGATTGGACTGACAGAGTCCTAGTAGATTAATAAAGCATTTAATCTCTCTCTTTCTCTTTCTTTCTCTCTCTCTCTCTCTCTCTGATTCTCTGATTCCTGGTCGTGATGATGTGATGATGTGAGCTATGGTTTTTTTTTTCCCCTCCTTGCTGTGGTGAACTAAACCATCTCGAACCATGTGATAAAGGAAATCTTTTGTCCCCTAAAGTTTCCTTCAGCTGTTGGTTCACAGTGGAGAGTCCACCCAGCACACTGAGTCAATGTCTGTGGAGGGTCCCTGACTCAGGAAGTCTCATAGGCTATAAGACATTAGCAGTTCTCTATCAGATGATTAAGGCATGCATTTCAGTAGTCATTTGCCGTGCTTCATAAACCTAATCTAGTTGCCAATTTTACAGGTAACCTCTAGATCTCCCTCAGAAACTAAAGAACGATGCTTCTCTGATTGCTGAATACAAGTTCACATTCCACATGTGATGCTTATTCTGAACCCAAGCTCAGAATTTGTTGTTTGATCTGTAATCTCTCCCTTTAAATCAAAAGGTAGGGCTACATAGATTTGCATTTTAAATTACTAATGCTGAGTACCATACTATGTACATAGGAAGTATTCAAGAAACTGACAGATATATGGTAACAAAAGTCAAATATATTAGACAGGACTGTAATTTATATCATGATTTGTGATATTAATTCCACTATTAAAATGTTCATATCTGTATTTTAGGTTACTATGGCTATTTGGGTATTATCTAAATAATCATTTATTTTTTCCCATGACTTCTGATATAATGTAATATTTAAGGACTATTTCTTTGTACCAGAGGAAACACTCTTTGAAACTAGAAGTCAAAAGTAATTTTGAAAATATATTAGTGATATTCATAACTTGAGAGAAAATCAGGTGCCAAAATTTCATTTGCTTTTTCTGGGACCATAACTTGTAACTGCATGGAACGCTGTGAGGGCTGTTTTGTTACAAAGTAAGAGAAATTACAAAATATAGTTGTGTCCTCTTGTGGGGATGCCATGCAGTGATCAGCTAAAAATGCCTAGGAACTTTGTTCCAATTACACAGAATGTAATTGGTCATCATTTTTCTATCCTAAGAGTGACTCAGAAGTTTCTCCTCACAATAGAGGTGACTTCTAGTGGCATATCTGAGCAGTGAGAGAGGTCCGTTCACTACCTGAATCATCTTCTTAAACAGCTTCTTAAGTTAGTTCATTGTACCCCCTACTGTTAAGATTCATGAGTTCTTTGTAAAATATACCAGTTAGAATTTTTATATAGAATGGTCTAAAAAAATCTGAGCATTTTGTGAAGTTATTTCTGAATGTGTGTTTCTCTCTCTCTCTCTCTCTCTCTCTCTCTCTCTCTCTCTCTCTCTCTCTCTGTGTATGTGTGTGTATGCATGCACACATCTATGTGGGATTGCACATGCGTGTGTGTGCTTGTGGAGGTTGGTTGACAAACATATTGGGTGTTCTGATCATTCTAGACCTTGTCTTTGAAACAGCGTCTCTCCAGGATTTAGCCTACTTATCACCTAGTTAGGATGGCTGCCAATTAAATTCTGAGGATTTGCCTCTTTCTTTCTGCCTCTGCTCTGCCATGTGCTAGGATTCAGATGCCTATGACTGTTCTTGCTTTTTTCCTGTGTGTGCTGGGGGACCACTCAGGTCCTCACGCTTGGGCAGCAGACACTTTACAGGCTGAACTATTGCCAAAGCCCTGTATCTGAATATTTAAGCAACCTTCTCAGTGTAGAGCATGTACTTAGAGCCTATTTTCCTTCTGAATATATAGTTATCTTTAAAATTTGCTTGCAAATTTAACTGATGATTGCTAAATAGCCTTTAGCTTTACAGGTACACTCCTTTGTGTAAGACTGTATACAACTCAAGCACAGAGCCTACTGAGTGAGGCCTTTAAATTGTCAAGGAAAGGGTAGTCGGTGTCTTTGCGTGAAAATGGTCAGTGTCCTCCTGCTTCCCATCAATGGTCTTCTGAAGACTTCTGTTTCTATTCCATGTAGGTTAGGAATTAAGAAAAAATTTAATGATGATCCAAGTTGCTAAGTTAAGAGTGTAACAAAACAGATGTATAAAGGTACTCTCTTAAATTTATAAAACTATATTGGAAGGATTACTGAAAACAATTTTTAGACCAAACATTTGACTTTGAAAATAATAGATGGCTCATAAAATCTGTCTTAAGATGTGCACTAGCCAGGGAAGTTTTTTTTTTTTTTTTTTTAATCATTTACTTTCCCCAGAACATGGTTCTTTTCTGAATAAGTCAGTGTGTACAGTGCACTTGAATGAGAAAAGATGGTCCATCAGAAGAGAGTCCTGAGGTAAACTGAGGTGGGAATGAATCAGTCTATAAACTGTCATTTTATAAAAGTACAACAGGTCTACTCCTATACACCTCTATTTGTTAGGACAACTACATAACCCTCAGAGGTGAAAGTTTTCACAAGCAGGGTCTATCCAGAGACCTGGTTCACCTTAGAACACCAAACTAAAAAGTCTGAAGAGAATGGAAACGTCATACAGTATTTTGTGTCAAAACCTGTTTTCTGCAGCACAGGTGCTCATCCCAGCATCTGCACTTTCCGGGGACTTCCCAGGAATGGAAATTCTTAGGTTCCATTCCAGAGCTACTTAATGGAAAACTACAGTTGGGGGTGAGCAGCATGCTTTAATCAGTTCTCCAGGGAATTCTGATACACATCAAGAGTGAAAGTTGCAGTTCAATAGAAACAGGGAATGAAAAGAATTTGAAAGTATTAGGAAGGAAAAAACCAGTAGTCAGTATTTGAGCTTCATCTCAAGCGAAGCCACCAGAGTAATCACAGCTAACTGTTTAGCCTGTCTTCTGGAAATAATAAAGTTCTAGGTAGATATTTCCTCTTCCTGAGTCCTGCAGCTGTGAGAAAACAAAAACACCAAGTTGGGCTGATCATTCCCCAAAAGCAAAAGGTTATATTATGCTTATGATTAGCTCCTGCATTAAACTAAAACAACATAAAATAAGCTCCTATGTCCTTTATCAGGTTTCCAGGTCATCGTTTCTTCATCCATCTGCTGCAGCTTCACATCTTCCAGTCATTGCTCTTAATCTCCTCTGTTTGAAACTGCTCACTAAGAAAAACACATTCCAGTGCCTGCCAGGGGAGCAGGTAGGCACTCTTCACTCTCCTTCCTCTCCCCCTAATCCAGTTCCCCAGTCTCATCCCCAGCTGTGCAGCGGAACCTCTGCTGTGGCTTCTCTTCTGTCACTGTGTCCCTATTCTCAGAGGACTAAAGAGATCCTGGTGGCACACCCTGCTTTTCTCCCTCCAGTGGAGGCCCCCTGACCCCACCAGGTCCTTTTTTCCAGTCCAGCCCCATTCCTAAGTGCCAGCTCCCAATACCTAGTAATACATTCTACAGGAAATACCCAGTGGCTACATCTGGCAGGACCTCAGAAGCATCCCCTACCAGGCAACCCACAGCCAGCAGAACCACAGAGGGCAACAGAAACCAAGGAATGTAACACTCACACAACGAAGACAATACCAGATATCAACATCTAGAATTAGAATCTTCTCAAGTCCAGATGCCAGTATAAAAGCACAATAACACCCAAGGCAATATGTCTCCACTAGAGCCCAGAAATTCCACTACATGAGGCCTCAAGAAATGCAATATAGATGAAGTATAAGACAAGGATGTCACAATAACCTTTATGAATATGTTAGAGGCTCTTAAAAAGGATATGAATAAACCTATTAATGAAATCTATGAAAACACAAATGAATAGTGGAATGAAATGAAAAAAAAATTCAAGAAATGAAAGTAGGAATAGAATTAATAAAGAGAACCCAAACTGAGGGAAAACTAAAGGTGAAAAATTTAGGAAAGCCAACAGGAATCTCAGAGGCACACTTCACCAACACAATACAAAAGATAGAAAAAAGAATCTTAGGAATCAAAGACAAGGTAGAAGAAATAGATACCTAGGTCAAAACTAAAAATAAAAAATAAAACAAAACAAAAAATCCAGGTATAAAAACATCCAGGAAAATCTGGGACACTATGAATATCCGAAATCGATGAATAACAGGAATAAAAGAAGTAGAAGAAACCCAAGTCGAAGGCACAGAAAATATTTTCAACAAAATTACAGAAGAAAAATTCTCTAACCTAAAGAAGGAGCCACCTCTCAAGGTCCAAGAAGCATACAGAACATCAAATAGACTGGGCTAGAAAAAAATTCTTATAGCACATAATAATCAAAACAATAAACTTACAGAAGAAAAGAAAAGAATATTAAAAGCTGCCAAGAAAAAAGACAAATAAATACATAAAGGCAGACCTGTTAAATAACACCTGACTTCTCAATGGAGACTCTCTAAGCCAGAGGGCCTGGACAGATGTGCTGTAGGCACTAAGAGACCACAGATGCCAGCCCAGACTATGCCCAGCAAAACTTTCAATTATGATAGATGGAGAAAGAAAAACATTCCATGATAAAATCAAAGCAGAATCTGTCTATAAATCCAGCGTACAGAAGGCCTAGAAGGAAAACTTTAGGTTAACCAGAAAAGGTTAAACACACCCAAGAAAACAGAAGGAATAAACAGTATCAGACTAGTAAATAAAAAGATGGGGGGGGGGGCACACTGCAACAACAACAAAGCAGAAAATAACAAATATTGCTTCCTGACAGTTCTCAACAGCTACAAACCCTTTCATGTGCAGTGGTTACCTGACTGCAAGACACACAGGTGGAATAGTTTCACAAAGCTTGTGGGAGTATCTAAGGAAGATCTGATCTGATTTAAGGCCCACTATATTAGATGAAATCCTTACCTGACATTCTTTGGGTGGCCAAGAACCTGAGACTAGATAGGTCAGGGACCTAGGGGGAAAACAAATGCTACCATGATGCTTTAGGGAATGTAGCAATAAAATGACTTCTAAGGACCTTCTGTTATATTCATAGATCAGTGCCTTGCTCAGCCATAGATAGGAACAAGTACTGAGACCTACAACTTGATAATATGCAGGGAGTGCATTTTAACACTCAGCCCTAAATGGGATGTCTCCATCAAACCCCTCCCCTCAGGGCTCAGGGGGTCCTTTGGAAGAGGAGACAGAGAGAGTGTAAGAGCCGTAGGGGTGGAGGACACCAAGAAAACAAGGCCTTATAAACACAGCACAACCCAAACATATATGAATCCTCAGAAACTGTGGCAGCTTGCACAGGACCTGCAGGGGTCTGCACTAGATGGGGTCCTATAGTTTAGAAGAGAAATAAACACATGTCCCCATCCCTAAGCTAGAAGCTAGCTACAATCGATAACCACTTTTAAAGGTAAAGTTAGTTTTCTCCAGTAGAACCTCACTGGGAAAACACAGCACATTTGAATTCTTACAGGTAGGCTGCATGCCAACAGTAGATGGCTAACAGAAAATGAACTCAGTGTCATCAAGACAGATGTTGGTCTCATAATGTTGTGTCAGGGTATTTCCTTTTTCTTTTCTTTTCTCCCTCCCTCCCTTCCTTCCTCCCTCCCTCCCTCCCTCCCTCCCTCCCTTCCTTCCTTCCTTCCTTCCTTCCTTCCTTCCTTCCTTTCTTCCTTCCTCTCTCTCTCTTTCTCTCTCTCTTTCTTTTTTCTTCTTCTTTTCTCTTTCTTTTACCTTACAGGCATATTATGGCTTCTGGTTTTGTGCTTTCATGGGATTCCTCTGTGTGCAAACAAGTGGGTCTCTGCATTTGTATGTATTTCCAATGCTTTTTCTTTGGTTCTTTCTCTTCTTGTTGTCTGTTCATCCTATTCTGACTTGTTTGTTTTTGTTTTATTATATTTTCAAATTTATTTTATTTTATTTCATTGTTATTCCTTAGATGCCTGTTTGTTTTCTAAGGAAAAACAGAAAGCAAATGGATCCAGATGGGAAGGGAGATGGGGAGGAGAAGTTGAGAGAGGAGAAACCATAATCAGAAAATATTGTATTAAAAAATCTATTATTAATAAAAGAAAAAAAGGAAAACACAACCTTAATGTTAATAATCCCAACTTTGAAATAAAACTGGAGTAAATTATTCATTCTTAAGACTCTTTAAGAATCCCTTTATTTTTCCTAAGGATAATGCTCTAAATCCACAGTGAATACATGCAGTTCTACAAATATTACATGCATATATTTACATTTATAAATATTCAGTAAATTCATAATTAGTAAATAATAAATTTCTAAAGTATTTAAATGCAAACAATATTACACTCAAGGATAACGATACTGAAAGTCAATATTGGCAATAACATTTTTGAAGCCAAATCTTAGATTTAGCTTTTCTTACTATGTAACTATGGTGAAAAGAATACTTGTTACCTGTTCAATTTCAATTTGATTAACTTAAATGATAGTAAACATGTTGTAATAGTGGACTCTGTAAACAAGATAGGTTCAGCTATGGTTTGAGTAGGCTTTTCTCCTCCAAATTCCTGTGGAACTTGAGGCCATATCAATGCAGCAATGTGAGCAGGTGGGGCCTAGTGTGAAGTCTGGGCCAGTGAATGGAAACCTTCAGGAATGGCTTATTATTACAGTTACTGTAAAGTGGGGTGCTGTCATGTAGCAGAGCTATCCTTTCTGTCTTGATTCCTTCTGTGTTCTCCTGACATTTCCCTTCTGTCTTGAAGAAGCCTAAGTTCTACCCTGGTAGTGGATGCCTTTCTGCCTTCAGAACCATGGCCTTCATTAACCTAGTTTTTACAAACATGGTCACCCAAGTCTCAGGTATCCCGCCCCACAAACAGGAGGTAGATAAACACAAGTGCGAAGTTTTCTTTATGTTGTAGCCAGCACAGGTTTGAGGTTATTGGACTATGTTGTCCCATTAAAAACTCAGCCATCAGCTATCTTGTCTCAGCACAAAGACTGATTTGGGAGAGCAAGGATTATCAGTGGTATGGATAAATGTACATAACATCTGCACAGACACATAGATTTTCAAGCCCCTGTCTTGTTCCAGTGGGTGATAAAGATATCCAACATGGGCCAAGAAGGCTAATGCCAGACACATGGGTAGAGGGAGCTATGAGCCAGTACAAAATGGCTGACACTGGATGTCTGGAGAACTCCAAAGCTAACAGTGATGTAATCTGTTAATTAACTCTTCCTGGCAGAATGTCACTTTTGTGTGAATTTCATATGAATACGACCTTGAGGTGAGAAGCCTTATCTTTTGCCATCACCAATTTGCCTGTCTATAGGCTTACTTGGCTCTTTTCACGTGGCCTGTGTTCCAGTCCGAATATATGCCCATTCCTGCCTGTGTGTGGTCTGGGTGCTGGGTGCCTGCTGGTGTCTAGCAGCCCCTAGATAGCAGCCTGTGTGGCAGCCTTTGCTCAGAGTGAAGAAAGATTTTCTTATCTGTGATTCCTCACGTGCTCCTCAAGCTTCCGTGGCCTTCCCCTTTCCAGACACTGGAGCACGGACCTCACAGACCTTCACTGTTTTCATCCCTTTCATCATCCTTTCTATAAATTATATTAATGAAGCAATTCAAAATTAACAAATGTCTTATGCCCAGAGATGTCTGTAGATGCGCCAAACTAGAAGTGATCTGGATGCTTCATGATAGTATTTGTGTTGAATAAAGTTGGACATATTTAATAACTAAGACTTGGCTATTTCAAGACTATTAATAAAGGCTTGATAATGAATTCATGACAACACTTCTACTTCAGTTTAAAGAATAAATACGGAGCACTTTCCATATAGACTTTTTTCAATTAAATAGAAAAATGCAGAACAAGTAATGGAAATTTATTAACTAAAATTTTAATTTTCAGCAGTGAACTCAGAGGTCAGTTTACATGGTTATTTGGGGTCTTACCTCTAATACTTTGCTGTATTGAATTACAAATTATTCATTAATTTTATTTTAAAATTGTTTGATGTTTAACATTTTTCTACTAGTATCTTTGAAACCTTTTGTTGGAGAATGATAGAAAATTCACTTTAGTCACTCTTGGAAATCACAGTAAATGTGCTCTCTCCTTGCCCCGTCTTCCTCCTCCCAGGCACACATTCCCTACACTGCTAGCTGCAAGTTTTGCTGTTTTGTGACCCAGAATCCTGAGAGGAAGAAAATGATGTGTGCAGATCCTAAGTGACATTAGTTTCTTTCCAACTGGCTAATTGCAGCAGAACCCAGCGCTCAGCCAAACTCAGTCTTGTCCCATCCACATAAATCAAGCCTCCCTCTCACTAATCACACAGTCTGAAGCATCCGTTCTCCATGGTAACTCACTGTTTTCCCTAGACAAGTATTTCCTATTCAAGCCCACAGTTGGTGGTACAGCCCCAGCCTGACTGACCCAGTTGGATGCATGCACGTTCTGTGGTCAGAATCGAAACGCTTCTGCTGAAATAAAATTTTAATTAAGTATCCATGTAAACACTTTGTCAATACATGCTTTTGAAACAGCATTGGCCCACAGAAGTGTATCATTAGTGTTAAAAAATAGCACTGATAAAGGACAAATAATACCTGATATTCAGAAACTGAGGGGCGAGAGAAGGAACACATGAAAACGTGTGTGAAGTCCATTGTCACAGTTGAAAGGAAATAAGGTGCATTGTTTAGCAGAGATCAGAGTAGACATATGCTGGAGCTGAGGTTTCCAAACTGGTCCCCTCACTGTGACCTTGTCCAAGAAGCACCAAACTGTCTCCCCTCTCCTTCCGCTTTCCTTCATTATTACCTCTTCACAATAACATTCCTCTTCCTCAGTCCACCCTCCTGCTAGCACTTGGTTAATCCTGTGTTGAAATTGGCAATAGCATATGCCTTAGAAAGTTTAAGTGCTGGCCGTGCAGTGGCGCACGTCTTTAATTACCAGCACTTGGGAGGCAGAGGCAGGAGGATCTCTGTGAGTTCTAGGCCAGCCTGTGAGTTCCAGGAAAGGCGCAAAGCTACAGAGAGAAACCCTGTCTCGAAAAACCGAAAAAAAAAAAAAAGTGTAAGTGCTTTGAGATAGTTAACTTGACTAATAAACATTCTTTGGGTAAATTATGCCATGATTTGTGTAGTTCTAGAGCAGTGATTCTCAATCTTCCTTATGTGCAACCCTTTAATACACTTCCTCACGTTGTGGTAACCCTCCACCAACTATAAAATTATTTTCATTGCTACTTTATCTCTTCAATTTTGCTACCTTTATGAATTGTAACGCAAATATCTGTGTTTTCCAATGGTCTTAAGGGACTCCTGTGAAAGGATCATATGACCCCAAGGAGTCATAACCCACAGGTTGAGAACCACTGCTCTAGAGTATGCAAAGTAGCCTACCTCTGACAGTAAGAAAAACTTTTACTAGTGTTCACATGTATAAAGTAATAGGTTCAAGAAAGATGGAGCCGAGACCTCATCATCCAAGCCACTCTGCTGTGACATTTGCATTTGATAATAGCATCTATAAAATCCACATTTTTCTATTTATTTCAAAATAGTATTCTAATCCTAAATTCCACTTCTGCCTATCCCTTTTGGTAAGACAAAATTTCCACATGCATTGAAATGTTAAATTGGAGTTCAGTTCACCTCTTATGAAGTCCTTCATGATTTCAGAAAAAGCCAGGGGTAAGGGTCACAACTTGTATTAAAACGTCCTTACAGGAAGTACATGACGTCATCTGAGAATATTATGTGTAGAAGATATGTAGCACACACCATGTTATTGTATACATATATCTGATTATACACACACACATATAACAAGTATATATATTTGACACATATCTAGTCAACTTTTAGTTAAAACAAAAAATATTTTTAATCATTTTCAAAAGTTAAGGATAATTTTAATATATGAATATGGAAACAACAGAAACAATGTTATAGTTTCCAGGACATTTTATCCTCCTACATTATAATAATTTTAGTCACATCTACAAAATTTTAATTTTTTTTCTAGATATTTTCTATGAAGTTTTCATAAAACTCAAAGAAACTATGTTAATGTAAGATTCAGCTCTCCTCTGAGAATCTGACCACCAAGGTATAACTATGGAAACACTGATATCAAGGGCAATTAGAGAGCCATCAGTCTTTCAGAGGCAGCTTTGGGAATGATGGCTCTTGTACATTTAGACTCTCTCCTCCGTAAGACAATGTGAAGTGAATGAAATTGTACAAAATAGTAAAGACGAAAAGGAGGAAGATGGCGAGAGCTCACTGTATAATTAATGGAATTTCTTCACTCCAGGATCTTTTTAGATACTTAAAAACATTAAGCTATAACTCACTAGTAATGTCAAAAATTGTTACTAACAAATACATTTCACAGTACTTAATACTATTTTGAAGTTTCACTTGGTACTATTATTTGTTTGTTTATTTACAATCTTACAGTGTCTTTTATAAAGTATCAACACAAATTTTTATCTTCAAGTAAACATATGTGTCGCTTCTCTGAGACCCAAGCAAAACGGTCATTGGGTGAATTTATTTCTCCCATTCTGGCCCCCAGCTTACTAGATTTTTCCCTGGATAACTGACCTCTGAATGTCTTCAGCTTTTATTCAAATGCAAAATAATTCTATGTTGGTATAAAAGGAAATTAGAAATAAAAATGAAAATTAAAGTTTTTTTCCTAAAAAATTTTTAAAGTATTGTATGAATTTAAACATGATTAAGTAAAATGTTGATTTTTAATTTTATCTATAAGTATTGAATATTCATGTTTTAAACAAAATTCTTTGATATCGTTCACCATTTTAGGAGACTATCAACATGACAGAGGAAGCAGTTGTATAGTAATTTCACTCATAATTAAGAACTCATTTTGAAGTCATCTTCTTCACTGCAGAAAGCCTAAGCCAACTTTTAAGACATAGTGACTTGGTCCAGCTCTCAGTGTGATGGAACAGTAGCAAAAGTCACTCTTCAGATAAGACTATGTATTCCGGGTCAGCTCAGGAAAAGCAGGTTATTGTGGTTCATGAGATACGCAAATTGTCAGAGGTTGTGGATTCAGGAAATGCAGACTTGCCAATGAGTAAATCTACATAGCTTAGTCAATGGTAGATTACATTTCCAACACCATTGAGGTGATTTCTAGGGCCATGAACTTGACACTACTTCATCCATAGACCATAGCTTTGTAGGGACCTTCCTGTTGTTTTCAAACTCTGTGTTAACTCAAAGAACTTTCCTTGTAGTGACATGTGATCTTATTGAAAATCTTTGAGTACTGCTTGACAATATAAAATATGCAGGATACACAGACAAGATGTGAGTGTTTCATCTGGTCAGGTCTAGAGCTAGTCTTGATGTTTTCAATCTCTCAGGATATATTTTTGCTTAATTTTATCAACCCCATTATCTTGGCACAATTATATTGTCATCAAGTTCCAAGGTTGTCATTTCCACTAAACATGATATTTTAGCAATGTCCTCATTGTTAAAATATACATTGTTAATGTTCCTAAGTATTTCCAAATTTAAGGAAACCAGATGGAGATGGTTTGGGAGGGAGGCAACTGGATCAAATTTGTGTCACTTGGCTGAAAATGTTCATGAAAGGTGAGAATAATTCACTTATAGGCAATAGTAATGCCTTAGAAAAATCACACAAGCAAGGAGCAGGTAGACATGGGTATCAAAAAAGCTTTAGGATAATATTTGATGTTCATAATACTTTCTATCTGCCATATCTGGGTAGAAATTTCTGGTTTTTTTCTCTGCAACAACATATTAATTCTTTGTGATTATTAATTTTACGCCTCAGTTGACTGGGTCACAGGATGCCTAGGTATCTCATTAAACACCATCTCCAGGTGTGGCACTGAGGAAGTTTCCAGAAGAGAGCAGCATTTGGACTGACAGATTGAGTGACAAGCAGATGGTGCTCCCCAGTGCACATGGCATCTAGCCTGTTGAAGATATGAATAGAATGAAGGATGGGGAAATGTTGGAGAGTTGGGAAATTTATCTCTTGTTCTCGTCACTCCTGGTTCTCAGGACTCACAACTGAATGGGAATATGTATTCTTTCTTTTTTTAAACATTTTTATTAAATTTTTTCATTTATTTTACATACCAACCACAGTTTCTCCTCCCTCCTCTCTTCTCATTATTCCTGCAAGCTCTTATTTATCTCCCTATCCACTCCTCTTCCATTCAGAAATGGGCAGACCTCCTAAGGAAGTCAACAAAGCATGCCCTATCACTTTGAGGCAGGACCATGCTTCTTCCCCTGCATCAAGGCTGGGCGAGGCATCTCTGCATGGGGAATAGGTTCCAAAAGGCCAGCTCAGGGACAGTACTGGTTCCACTGCTAGGAGCCCCACAAACAGACCAAGCTACACAACTGTCATCCACATACAGAGGGCCTAGGTCTGTCCCATGCTGGATCCCTAGCTGTTGGTCCAGAGTCTGTGAGCTCCCATTAGGTCAGGTCAGCTGTCTCTGTGGGTATCCCCATCATGATCCTGAATCCTCTTGCTGATATAATCCCTCTGCCCTCTCTTCAGCTGGAATCCTGAAGCTTGACCCAGTGTTTAGCTGTGGATCTCTGTATCTGCTTTCCATCAGTTGCTGGATGAAGGCTCTCTGCTGACAATTAGGGTAGTTGACAATCTGATTACAGGAGAAGCCCAGTTGAGTCACCCTCTCCACTATTGCTAGGTTTCTTAGATGGGGTTATCCTTGTGGATTCCTGCAAGTTTCCTTGGCACCAGTTTTCTTCCTAACCTCAAAATAGTCTCCTCTATCAAGATATCTGTTTCAATACTCTTCCCCTCCATCTGGCCTGATCTCGATCCCTCATTTACCCAGAAGATCTCATCTATTTCTCCTTCTCAGGGAAATCCATGAGTCCCTCTTAGGGTCTTCCTTGTTACCCAGCTTCTCTGGGCCTGTGTATTGCAGCCTCCACATTTTCTTTATCCATTCTTCAGTCAAGGGGCGTCTATATTATTTCCAGGTTCTGGCTATTACAAATAATGCTGCTATGAACATAGTTGAGCAAATGTCCTTATGGTATATGACCAAGATTTGTATAGCTTATTCTTGAGGTAGATGGATTCCCAATTTCTGAGAAACTGCCATACTGATTTCCAAAGTGGCTGTACAAGTTTGCACTCCCACCAACAGTGGAGGAATGTTCCCCTTACTCTACATGCTCTCCAACACAGGCTGTGGTTAGTGTTTTTGATCTTAGTTATTCTGACAGGTGTAAAATAGTATCTCAGAGTAGTTTTGATTTGCATTTCCCTGATAGCTAGGGATGATGAACAATTCTTTAAGTGTGTCTTGGCCATTTGAGATTCATCTGTTGAGAATTTTCTGTTTAAATCTGTACCCCATTTTTTAATTGGATTACTTGGTATTTTTGATGGCTAGTTTCTTGAGTTCTTTATGTATTTTGGGGATCAGCCCTCTTTAAGATGTGGGATTGGTGAAGATCTTTTCCAATTCTGTAGGCTGCTATTTTGTCTTACTGACAGAGTCCTTTGCTTTACAGAAGCTTTTCAGTTTCAGGAGGTTGGTCACATTTATTATTTCTCTATCTCAGTGTCTGTGCTACTGTTGATATATTCAGGAGGTTGTTTCCTGTGCCATTGTGTTTAAGGCTGCTTCCCACTTTCTCTTCTGTCGGGTTCAGGGTAACTGGATTTATGTTGAGGTCTTTGATCCACTTGGACTAGAGTTTTCTGCATGGCAATAGATATGGATCTATTTGTAATCTTCTACATGTCAACATCTAGTTATGCCAGCACCATTTGTTGAAGATACTTTCTTTTTTCCATTGTACAATTTTGGCTTTTTTTTTTTCAAAAATCAGATGTTTATAAGTATGTGGATTTATGTTAGGGTCTTCAATTCGATTCCATTGATCCATCATGCTGTCTTTATTATTATAGCTCTATAATAAAGCTTGAAGTCAGGTATGATGATACCTCCAGAAGTTCCTTTATTATACAGTATTGTTTTAGCTATCCTGGGTTTTTTGTTTCTCCATATGAAGTTGAGTGTTGTTCTTTCTAGTTCTGTGAAGATTGTTTTGGAATTTTGATGGGGGATTGAATTGATTCTGTACATTGCTTGTAGACACTGGTGATAGGCCTATAGGATTTTATTAAAAACTTTTGGAACTAAATTGGCTTTGAGTCTTGGAAATTTTATTTTATTTTATTTTATTTTTGGTTTTTTGAGACAGGGTTTCTCTGTGTAGCTTTGTGCCTTTCCTGTATCCTGCTTTGTAGACCAGGCTGGCCTCGAACTCACAAGTCTCTGCCTCCCAAGTGCTGGGATTAAAGGCGTGCGCCACCACCGCCCGGCTAATTTATTTTATTTTGAAAATGGGTAGAATATGAGAGTCACAAGTTGCATAATGTTGTAAGTTGACACCAGCAACCAGACATCAAATTTTTTTTACATAACATGGTAAACACAGTAGCTGGCTCTGTCAGCTCAGGAAGGGGAAGGCATTGTGGGTAAATGAACTATGAAGACAACTGAGATCTCACTCAGAATTGTATGGATTCTGGAATTATGAATTTATAAAATTATAAATTTTGAAATTACATGGCTGGTCATTGGTGCAGTCGTATCCTGGAAACTGTTAAATTGGTTTCTAACTCCATATCCTTGGTACTCCAACCCCTTCAAAAGTTTCAAAGGAATGAATTCAAGGATCAGAGAGATTGGCTGTGAGAGATGTAACCAGTAGAGAAGTTAAAATAAAGTTCAGTCTACTCTCAAACTCTTTCCATTTCTTGTATGTTGATGTCTTCTTTCATTTATGCTCAGTTACTTTATTATTCTTGTTGGACACATGTAGATAAGAATTATCTATAAACTGTATTAGTCATCAAGTTCCTGCAGAAAGTATTTTACCAAGAACCAAAACTAAGTGTATGAGTTCTACAAAGTTTTGTTTAGTTGTTTAAAAGCACACCAAGATACAGAAACTAAAATTAAATTGTACCCACTTATAAATGAACATGATATTTCCTTTATTTAATTTCTATATGGAAGATTCTGAATATTAATCACTTTCATCAAAAATAAATGTACATGCTAACTAAATTTATTGGGAAAAAATTGTATCCTAGAGGTCAATAAGTAACATAATCCTGAAAATATATTTTTAGCATAACTACATATGTATATCTACATCTTATATAGGATAAAGAAGTTTTATTATGCAATAGAAATTGCTACAGATTCAAAATTTGAAAGCACAG
>CABHPP010147827.1:0-10723 GCA_902168425.1 Peromyscus attwateri | reverse complement strand
GAGAAGTCTTGATTTGCATTTGTATTTTGAGATCATTAACCAGAACACAGCTTGTGACAGCAGGCAGCTCACTGGAAATGACTGCTCTCAACACAGAAGAAGCAAGAGAGCCAGAGAAACAGGATACAGCCATGAAGTAGAGAGAAAGATGATCTGAGTGACGATGTTAGTGGCAATAGTCCACAATGTCATGTTCATATCTAACGTGTAGAACTTACAGAGTTCCATTAATTCTGTGGGCAGTGAGCCCCAGAATTTTTTTCTATACATTCTAAAGTTTCAAAATGCTAAAGTTTATTGGCTACCCCAAAGATAAACACTACAATTAAACTAGAAAATGAGACGAGAAAATGCTATTAATTTTGCTGGTTGAAATGACATTACTTAAATATTTCTCAGCCCAAACTTCATTGAACTAATTTGTTTGCCCTGCTGTTATTTTTAATAACAAGCTCAATTTGCTGATTTGGGTTCTGTTCTCATCTTTTCAATCACGTGTGAAAGTAGTAGGGATGAAAATGGAAAGTTTGGACATCGTACACAAACAAAATAAAGAAGAGATCAAACTTCAAATCATTTAGGGTGGAAACAAGTTTTTACCACGGTATTGGAGGCTTTGAAAAAATATGATTGCAGGCTTTCTCAGGAAGGTCCCAGTACTGAATAAGAAAGTCCCAGGATCTAAGTCACTACTCCCCAGAACTGGACTTATAGATGTGTGTTGGTTGACTTTTATATGGATGCTGGGAATCCTGATTCATGTCTTTGCACTTGTATAACAAGGACTTAGCACTCCCCCCAGCCACCAAAATTCAGTTTCTTATAAGCAAAACAGGCATAAAACAAAACAATGTATGGCTTTAACATTTCTTTTGGTAAAGAGTATTTTAGCTTCTTACAGAAAACTATTTCTCTTAGAGATCTTCATTTAATGTTTTCTTTCTGACCTTTCAGGTACTTCTTTAGTTTTTTTGGCCCAAATATGTATTTTTTATTCAATATTTTCTTCATTGTTAATAAAACACTTAAAAGTAAAACATACACTCATGAGTATATTACTGTAAAATTCTCTCTTATAGTAGAATACAACAACTTAATAGTATAATAGCAATAAGATTAGTTCCATTGATAGAAAGAGCCTGTATGTGAGACCCATGTCACTCCATTACATCTGTGGCCCTGGAATGGCTCTGAATTCTTTTATTAAAAGAATCATCACATTCATGAGAGTCGGACAAATCGATAGATGACAATTGCAATCAAATTTGGACCTGGGAATTATTACAAACAAGAAAAAATGTTCTTTGATCTTAAAAAAAAAAACACACTTTCTTTGTGGTGCATTGTCCACAAAATATCCATTTGGCATGAAATGCTTAAAACACACACACAGACAAATGAACAAACCTCTTTACCCGATTCCAGCTAGAACCTGCTGAGATACAATTTTCCGTGCGCAGGGCGCCGGCGATCAGTCACAGGCACTTAAGCTCACCGGTGTCATAAACCAGAAGGGTCAGTCAGAAGTGCCTCCCTGGGACATAATCTATGTCCAAAATTTCCCTGGCAAACAGGGTAGTTCTAATAACTTTTTTTCCTTCTGGATATCCAACTTCCAATGCTTCAGGGGAAGCAAAACCTGCAGGAATTGCATGTAGGTAGGCAGCTGCTGCAAATGGCTCCAGATCCCTATTTACCTTCTCGACCTAGTCTCGGATTCTGCAAGCTTCCATCGGCATAAAAGATTTCAAAACTTGCAGCAGCACCCCCCAGCCACCGCCCTCCCCCCCCAAATCTCAAGTGTCTTACAATAAAGCTGTGATGCATTTTTGTATTCCTTCATGGTGTGTGGAGTCGAGTGTCGTTAGCGGTAAGTGGAGATTCAGTAGTTTAAAAAAGATAAAACAAACAAAAAAGACAAAGGAAAACAAAACCAAACAAAAACTTTTTTATTTAAAGAGTAAAGAGCACATTTTCTTAAATAAATGGGCCCGGGGAATAACTTTTATACGATGCTTTAAGTGCCATTTCAAAGCCCCAAATAAGCTAGAATAAATAAACTGACCCCCTCATCTTGACCTAAATTATTGCTTTAACAAAGGTACACATTCCTAATTTACATGAAAGGCAATTAGGCCTGCTGCTGACAGTGCTGAGCAGTGCATCTGCTGAGGGCATGCTTTTATACTTGAAAAAACAACAAACAAAAGGGTTTTCCTTCCTTTAGTGGTCCTTCTGTTTTCTTTTGCAACTTAGCCACTCTCCACCGAGGGCAAGGAATGGTATTTACAATTTTCAACTTATTTGGGTGGAGGGTTGTTATTATGACTGCAACGCAGTCTTAAAGTATGTTTCTTTTTTTTTTATTGTCAAAACTTTATTGTAAATAACCTGCAAATAGAAAACACTGGGCAGTGAGATTAGCCACACCGTGTGTCTATACATCTCAACAACTTTAGTGCAGTTAGAATAGCCATTCTGAAGATGTGGAGCTGCACGTTGCATTTCCACACTCACTATCAATTACAATTTTAATTCACTGATGTTTTAACACTGTTTTATGACTTGTATTTGGAGCCCCAAACCTGACAGTGCCTGATGTTTGATATTTAAAAATTGGTTAGGAAGGGAGTGAATCTTTCTCCTTCTCTGGAATGCTTTGTAAGCAAGCTTGACTTTGAAAATGCAAAGGAAAACTGAACTGGAAACCCAGGACATGGATGTTTACCTTAGAGCATGACTTTGTTGTTTGTTAGCCCAAATGCCTTTTCTAATCATCTGTGTCTCCTGTCATTCTAGGTGCTTAGTGAGGCCGTAAATGATCTTCCTGTTTTCTTTATTAGAAAGATGCTCAAATGCTTTTATAGTAAGTAAGAATTTAAAAGAAAGAGTGAAAGGTAGGCAATTATTAGCATTTTATTTTCTCCCCTTATATTTATTTTCTCACAGTTTATTCATCAAATACTCACTCTTGACCCTCCAAACACTCTTTTTAAATTAAAATGCTAGAGTTTCTTTTTGAGACTTTCACACAAGAGTACAATATATATTTTTAATATATCCCCTCTCACTCCCAACAGCTGCTCCCATGTTTTCTCTACATCTCCCTCTCAAATTTATATCCCCTTCCTCATGTCCATGGTAGATGTTGATTGGTGTGGTCTTAGGAAGGTCACCACATCATTAAGAGATGATGAGGGCAACGGTCTCTGTCATGTCTGGAAGACAATATTCTGCAGCTATGCTATTGGTTCTCTGGCTCTCACAACTTTCTGACCATGCCTTCACAATGTTCCCTGAGCCTTGGGTGTAGGGATTGTGTTGTAGATCCCATATGGTGATAGGCATTCCACAGTGAGTTATTCTCCACACTTTGACCTGATATGGTTCTCTGTAGTAGCCCCTGTCTGCTGCAAAAAAGAAGCCTCCATGATGATGAGTTAAAGCTGTGCTCACCCATGGGTGTCAGCATGAGTGTTTAGAAAATAGTTGGATATAGTATCAGTTTAGCAAAATGGTAGTGGTAAGTTCTCCTCCAGGGTCTCTTCCCGTTCCATCTCCAGGTCCTTGGTGAGGTTTATAGACCCAGGCATTGAGTTCCCTTCTCTGGAGTTGTCCTTGAACTGTTGGTTACCTCCAAGACACTACTGCCACTATCACATGTTATATGTATCTTGCTTGCCAGTTCTTATTGTAATTCTCAGGATTCATCACTGGGTAGGACTGTGGATAACTTTTCTCCTCCAGTGGCATGTACAGCTCCTTCCAATTCTATGAACGCTAGCTACCCTGAACATTCTTAGGTAACATGGACAGAGTGATTAGCAAGGGAAGCTCCGTTCTTGTTTTTATAGCAGAAAAAGTCTAGATGACTTTTAGGCCAGAAGAGAAATGAATTAAATGGAGCTTGAGAAATGGCCAAATAAGTAAGAGTGCTTATTCTGAAATCACAAAGATCTGAGTTCAATTTCCTAGCACTATGGAAAAAGCCAAGTGCCAAGCGTGGTTGGATGTGCCTGTAATCCCAGACTTGGAGGGCAGAGGGCAGAGGGCAGGGATAGGTTGATCCCAAATTCAGCACAGCTAGAGAGAGAGAGAGAGAGAGAGAGAGAAGAGAGAGAGAGAAGGTGTATGTCTGTGTGAGAGAGCTTCTGGTTCTGTGACAGACCCTATCTCTGAAAGTGAGAGTAATAGAAGACAGCTGATGTCCTGATCTGGCCTCCATTGTATCTGTGTGCACACTTACACACTAGCATGCATATACTATATACATACAACACACACACACACACACACACACACACACACACAACTACAAAGTTTGATAACCACTTTGATAGAAAAAATGATATTCTTTGGAGGGTGTAACAGAGAACTTTTGTGAATTTGGGTGTATTTCTAATTTTTTTTGTTAGGTGTGTGTGTGGGAAATGATAAATAAGTAGAAATACTAGGGGAAGGTGGGTCAGTGAAGAGGAAGGTCCATTGTGAGCTAAGGCCCTGCATGGATTGTGCTGGTGTGGAAAGGAACTCTCAGGACTCATTGGTGAACAGGGTGCAGTCTCAGGCAGGGCTGGGGGTGGGAGAGATGGTAGATGGAACCTGAAAAGTCGATGTGAAACTGATTTTCGACTCTTACATTGGAAGTGATGGAAAAACCGCTGGCAGATAGAATGCTGGGGAGTTCCGTGATTGTCATCAAGTGACAACATCAGGGATTTGCTTTTAAAACACAGCTAAGCATGTTCGAGTTGTTCCCAAGGCTCCACAAGATGCATGTTTCATGGAAACGGGAAGCTAAGGACATTTTTGAGCAGAGCTGATTAGTGATACTTAGCTATGTGTAGCAATGAGCCTATCTAATTTGCTGGCTCACTTTAGGCATCCCAGTCTCATGCAACCAACCGGAAAAACTCAAGTAAATATTTTTTTCTACTATAATTTTTTTCCAAGGGAAATGAGGTCAAGACTAGAGGTGAAATGTCCACTTGGTTTTTCAAGGCTTGTTCTAATCTCATCTTTTCCTAATAGGACTGGTGAATGCAAGTAAGATGTTTCCATGGAAAACACCACAGAACCTGGTCATTGTGGTTGCAGCCATGGGATGGGCATTGCATTTACAGAACTAAACAGTAAAGGAGAGACTGTGCATAGCGTCTCATCACTTCCCACAGTGTAGGCTTCAGAGAGCACTGGATGACTGAAGACTTGTCAGTGGCACAGTTTGCAAAGAACTAGGCCACCAGAACACAACAAACATGGTTGTCTGACTCAGAGGATTTTTATTTACTATTCCGGGAACTTAGAGAGTAGGAGCCTAGACCTCCAAAGGGTGGAGTTACTTGAGTAAGTAGGATACCAGGCTGCTGTCACTACAAAGCAACTATCCATTAAAGGATTATGTGAGAGCAGTTTCAGAAAGGGAATAATATCACTAACCAGATAGTTAACTCTATGCTACGTCAAAATTAAATCCGAGTAAGAACACTCCATTACATACTCAGACACAGCTTCAGCATGGGTTAATTTTCACAGTCCTAGATGTTTATATCATGTTTTGGTCCTCACTGGATTATTTGGGAAACTGTCTTTATCTTGCAATGCTTCTATTTCTTTTCTAACATAAAGAGAATGTAATATTTACAGAGATGCCATAGCATTAAATGAGCTATTCCACAATGCCTGGCATGAGGAAACTGCCCGCAAACATTAGCTATTATTGTATCCCCAGATCCGTGGTAACTTGTGGTTTCTACATCCCTTCATTTATGCACGTGTTGGGAGGAAGAATCAAACTGTTAAGTCAATCTTACTTACAGAGCACAGAAGTCTCAAAGCACGAACTACTTCATCAATGGGAAGAATTGCTAGCAACAGAATGGGAGATTGCATCTACGCTGGACAAATATGATTACCTTCATTATGGAAAGGTCAGAGGGAAGCGTGGAACCAAAGTCACTTGTCAAAGAATAGCAGAGGTTCAGACTAGCATGCTGCCTTTCTGAGGGTCCTAGGTGTTTTCCTGGACAAGGCTCTCAGGAGCAAATAGTCCTTATCCATTCAAATCAGTTCAGACAGGCCAAATGATCACAACTCAGCCAATTCCCCTCTCTCCCATTCAGCTCACATTTCTGAGTTAAGCAAGTAATTAACAAAACAAAATACTACAACTTTCTGAGATAGTGGTATTGGCTAATCAGAGGAGACGGCTGCAGAGGATGGATGGCAAAGAATTCTCTTAGCAGAAATCTACTACATAAGGGAGAGAAAGTTACCAATTCAATATCATAGCACATAAATTAATTAATATCGAAAAATCCCAAGAAGCATCCCTTACTAGACTAGACATAAATAGTCCTTTATCTGGTTATACAAATAAGCACTCACTTAGAATTAGATATTTCCTAGCTTCAAATGATCGCGGCGGCACTTTCTGCTCCAGGGAAATATACAATGTATTTTCTGGCCTCACCATAGATTTCTGTGGTTTGCATTATCGTTTGATATAATAGCATAAGCTCCTTACCTTGCTCAGTAGCTCTAAGACCTCTGTTCTGTTTTCTTTCCCTCTAAAGACATCCCAAATAAATCCTAAAGTGTGATTTAATTTGTGAAGTAGCAAAAGGAAATTGTCTTAGTCAGTCTCTCTGAGAATGCTGGTGGCCTCATAAGACGTCCCAGTTTGAATGTTCATGTACGTTTGTTATGCAAATCAATACTATGACAAATTATAGGATTTAAAAACTCCTTTCTCATGGGTATTATACAAGGTAAGAACTATGCTAAAAATTCCTTCAAAAGCTGACGTTGCTTTATTCTATCCTATTATATTTTATTCCATCGTAGGCTTTTATGTAAGGCTGTGAGTGTGAATGTGTGTTTGTGTATATGTGTACATGCCTGTGTGTATGTTTGTGTTTATGTATGTATGAACATGTGTGCATGTGTGTATGTGTGTACATGTCTGTGCTAAGTGCATGCTTGTGTGTGTATATGTATGTTGTACCTGTATTTTGCACAATTGGACCAATGAATCCAAGAGTTTATTGTGAAGAAATGATTCATGGAAATCATATTGTATTTTCTAACCAAATTAAGTATTATATGCATGTAAAATACAATGCTTCTCTTCTGGTTCAGGAAAAAGTTCATTTTCGTATGTATAAAGCAAGCTGATTTCTGCTAGATAGAGGAGAAAATTCAGAACAAGTCCTCAACCTTCCCTTGCTCAGAGCTGGGAGCCTCTTGCTCCACTTGGTGGCAGGACTGGGTGAGCACAGGGAGGGCTGCAGGATAGATAGCCTGGGTGGGAGCGAGGGGGTGCCAGGAAGAATGGCAGGGCAGAGCAAAAGCAGAGTGGGGGATGGGTGGCTTGCAGGGCGAGCAAACGGAGCTCAGTCCAAACTTGCTCTGTGTTCCAGATCTAAAACCAGCAAAGGGCCCGCATGTGCATGGTCTGTGTTTGGAATGTGTGTTAATTATAAAGAAAAATTCCAGAACATTGTGTGGGGGGGGGGGGGGGGGGGGGTGGGTGTTTTTATGACTTCTATAAGTGAAATCCAGAAAAATCTGAAATGGACCAAACCATTAATGCTGTTTTAGAGACCTTAAATTATTAGCATTGTGATTTGTACTAATATACTAACATTAAAAGCAGCTGCTCTTTATCATTATTACGTAAAATAGATTAATGTTGGGAAAACAATCTGAAGTAAATATCAAATTTGAAGGGAATTCTTTAAAAAGGAAAGAGCGAGCCAGGGTAACTTGATGGTAGAGTGCTTGCCTAGCTTGTTTTGGAATTAAATCCCTGGTGCCACCAAAACCAAACAAACTAACAAAAAATCAAAACAACAACAAGCAAACATTCCCTAGTTGCCTGTAGTTCTTTGAGTAGGGCTGAGGCCTGGTGGGCTTTTCTAGTCCATGTCAGCATGACTATTTGCTGTTGTCTTTGTTCAGCTCAAATTTAGGCAGTCACATTGGCGAGACTTTGTGGTGTTGCTTCTGACTATAGGGAATTAAGCAATGCCGAGAGCAGGAGACATAGTCTTCCTCAGGGAAGAGCTCACGGATCCTTTATCCACTACCAAATCATCAGCCCTGAAAACATATATAACAAGTATAGACTGAGCAGGTTGTGTTTATGTATTTAGAAATATGTATGTAACAACAATTAATGAAAAAAGAGACTGTGAATTTGAAAAAAAAAAGGGGGGTCTATGGGAGGACTTAAGGTAGGAAAGAGAAGAGAGAAGTTATGAATTATCTTATAATCTCAAAAAATAAAAGAAATAATTTTTAAAAACCTTTGGGTTGTCATTGAGAATGTCAATTTCAAGAATAAAATCATATTAAAAAGCTTAAAAAAAAACCCAAAAGAAATAAGACAAAAACACACCACTTAAAAAAACCAAAAATTCCCCAGAAAACAAAACAAAACATTAAATTTACATATGTGAATGGCATATTTTTGGCAAAGGAAGGAATTACTTGTAGTTTCTGATGCTTGTACTGAATAATGTGGTGGGCACTTTGGACTCACTCAGGTATTGCTTTGCTAAGCAAATCAAGGAGTCCTAAGAAGAATACTGAAGGCATGTATGTTGATGGTGGATCTTGCCACATTCTCTAGAAAACAATCTAATCCTGAATTTTTCTCTTCTCAAAATTCCCACAGAAGCCAATTGGCAGGATACCTACAGCATCAACACAAGGTCCTTAGGAGGTGTGGGGTGGGGGGGTGGGGGGGTGGTGTGGGGGGGGTAGTGTCAGTGGAGATGATGAGTTGCACAAAGTGGCTGTGGAAACCACCTCGACAGACATTTTCTGAGCACCAAAGCTTGCCCTGCTCACAAAGATTCAGAAGCAGTGCTGTGTTTGCATGAGATCATTTAGAATTGAGTAAAATTTTGTAAATGGAGAAAAAACATCTGACTCATCTGACTATGTGATACCTGTGAGCCAGGAAATTTCTGGTGTCTCATTGTTGTACTAAAAACTGGAGAAATTCGGGTTGTGAAGAAAGACTAGAGACACATACATAATATTTTTGTTGCACGGCATGATCCCACATAATACTTCAGTCATCTCTATCTGCTCAGCATGGCGACTTGAATGTTTCTCTAACAGAAGAAAGCTCAACATGGGCCATATTAAAGTGATCATCAGAGAGGGAGCTTCACCACTCAGGTCTGTTACCTGGCTGAAATTGACATCAGCTTCCCAAGTAATCAACAGTGATTGACTTATTAAAGTGTTTCCCAAGATAAGCCAAATACATGCAGGATTAGGTTAAGAGATTTTTTTTTTCTGCAAATATCCATGGTTTTTATCTAAGGTACTGGAGACAAAATATGATAAATATGGTCATCTTTAAAATTTAAAATTATGAATTAAAGAGTGCAGAACTCTAAAATTTCCAAGGTTTTTGAACACCTGCAAAGGAAATGACTTTGCTTGGTGATGGCTGCCATTTTATGAAATCCAGTAGGAAGTCCAAATGGAGAAAAACAAAGATGTTCATGATGCTATTTTTAAGTGTGACTTTTATTTCCCCCCCTTGATATTAACATTCTAACAAGACAAAAGGGGATTTGAGGAACTATAAGACCACCTGGCTGCCATTATGCATAGCTGGGTCCTCAGTCATCACTGACAACTAAACAGCCTTTTTAAGAGGGTGGAGGGCAGCTGGTGGTGGTCCCCAAGGAGGCCTGGGCACACATACAACCACCAGCGTTGGTTCCTGGCGTTAGCCAACAGGATAAAGGTTTCCATGAACAGTCATTCTGTCAAAGTAGAAAGGAAAAGGAGAGAGAGAGAGGGGGAGGGGGAGGGAGAGAGAGAGATCCTCTTACCTCCTTTTGAAAATCAGGTACTTTGACAAGGGAAATGTTCAAGCAAATGTACTGCTAGGGGTTTTATGTTGCTTAATTTAAACATCTCAAGTCACATTTTGTCCGTTGCACAGAATATTTCTCCTCATTCTGGACTTTGTGTTCATAGCAAATACAGCCAAAGCTTGGCATGCTTGGTTCGATAAACTTTCCCATTAATTAAACATCTCCTTAGTTTCCCTGCATGTCAGTTGGAGCGGTTGATCCCTCCTCGCTAGGCCTTTGGTCCCCCAGCATGCTCGCTGAGCTTGGAGACTTCTGCAGACTCTGCTGCCCCTGGTGCACCTCATTAGGATGGGCTTCCTAGAGTTTAGTGAGGCTAAACGCTTCCCCAGTGCACCATCCATTCCGCTGCAACCTATTTGTTTTGTTTCTCATCTCAGGACCGGCTTGCCTGTGCCTTCCAACATGACAATTAGCTAATTTAATAAATCTAATTGAGTCCGATGTGCTGCTGTGAGAGAGCTGTGAGAGGGGCCCTGCCACTGCCTCTGGGTCTTCCTTTCTCTTTTCTCACAAAATCTACACTTTAATAATACACTCTTTGGAGGAAATGGACTCACTTCTATTTCTAAAATGGAAAATAAATCTCAGTTCTTTTTGGGCCAGCCTCAAATGACTAATCACGCCTACTTATATGTCTATGGTAAATACGGATCATCAAATGTCATCTAGAATTCTTTTGGAAATGACTGATTAATGACGTTACTATGGGCCCACTAATGAAGGCCCTCTATCTGCTATCCATGCTCTATTTGATAGGAGAGTAGGCTAATGGAAAATAGACACCAGTTTGTTAGTTATATAAGGTGATGATTTTTTTT
>CABHPP010147826.1:0-31748 GCA_902168425.1 Peromyscus attwateri | reverse complement strand
GCACTCTGGAGGCAGAGGCAGGGGGATCTCTGTGAGTTTGAGGCCAGCCTGGTCTACAGAGTGAGTTCCAGGATAGCCAGGGCTGTACAGAGAAACTCTGTCTCAAAAAAAAAAATTAAAAAAAATTTTTGTGTGTGTGTGTGTGTGTGTGTGTGTCACATGTTTGCTGGTGTCTGCTGAGGCCAGAAGAGGGTGTCACATTCCCTAGAGCTGGAATTACAGGTGACTGTGACCTACTTGCTGTGGGTGCTTGGGAATTGAACTCGGCCAGTCCTCTGGAAGAGCAGCAAGCTCTCTCAGCTACTGAAATGTCTCTCTGGCCCCGTGGGTGGTTAATTCTTGAAGAAACCTGGCAAGTCAGATACACACCATCTCACAGCTGAGGAAACTACTCACAGGGTGGCCTTGACACCTTTAGTTTCCAGATGGGGGACATCAGGGTGCCCTCAGGAACGGCCTCTCCTTTGTCCAGTGGGCACGGGATACTGCACTCTCAAGGTGTCTCAGCTACCGAGGCCAGTACCCTGTGTAGGAACCTGAGTGTGGGCCTGGCATCAGGCGTCACAGAGAGGTCAGGGCCTGGGGAGCCAGCTCACTCAGATCTCTCAGCCTGAATCTGAGCCCCAAAGCGCTGGAGGCAGCTGACAGAGGTCTCTGGGATGGTCAGCCATTCGCAGGGAGACCACCATTGTCCCTGACCCAGCTGGAACGGGGTTTGTCACTGTTCTCCTTCCGAGGACCATTCTGTGCCTGCCCTATGAGGGTGGCGGGAGAGCTGGCTTTATTAGATATGGGGACTCTCCTTCCCGCCTTTCCTACAGGTTGCAGATATGAGGACCTAGGCTGAGCAGGGGGGAGGTGCCTCGCCAAGGGTGCAAAGTCTAAACCCTCGGAGGCTCAGTGAGGCCCCGATAGACAGGTCTTGGATACTCACATCCATTAGGCTTATCTGGATCCAAGATGACTTTGTTGTGTGGCTTCCACCTCTGAGCCTTCCTCATCTCAGGGGCCACAGCGGATATAATAATATCCCTGGGGAAGGCAGGATGGGGGACACCAGCTACGAGGTGTCCCAGGACGCCAGGCATTTAGGAGATTGTCAGAACAAGACAAAGCTTGTGTCCTACAGCGTCTCCTCACCTTTGTTAGTCTGCTCCCTCTGCCTCAGTGGCCCTTTCTGGTCTCCTCAGCCTGGCTGACTTCTCACTGTCTGTCCCAGCTCAGCTGTCACCTCTGTCAGAAAGTGTCGTGGCTGAGGTCACCTTGGATGCATCTCCTGTCTCCCCAGGGCAGATAGGGCACCTGTTTGTGTGGTGAGCTGGGGTCAGGACTGCCGAGGGGCTGTTCCAGCCCCTGCCTCTGCCTAGAGCCAGGATGCTGGTGGCTTGTGCTGGGTGATTCTCAGCTCTGGTCACTAATTCTCTCCCTTGGGATAGCTTGGGCCAGAAGCCTGGGGGCGGAGGTGGGGGGAGTCAGCAGGGTGCTGGTCTACTGTCTTGGTTGCAGCAAAAGAGGCTGATGTAGAGCCAGCCCTACCTGGTGGCGATCCAGCCCAAAGTCCCCACCCTCCTGTGCCATGGCGTTTCTCATCTATAAATTGGTTTGGTACCATCCTGAAGCCACTTCCCACCATGGAGGACAGTGACCTCCAGAAGTCCCCCCAGCCAGGAAGCTCCTGTGTTCAGATCCTTATGTCAGTAGCCCCAAAATTCACACTCCATGGTCAGGTACCAGAGAATGGCCCTGGGGAGTGTTTGTTGATTGACTAAAAGAATGAAGTGAAGGAATGATTTCACGGAATGGGCAATTCATAGAGGACATTGTCTATGGCGGGGGGGGGGGGGGGGGGGGGGTGTTCTGAGTCCAACCCCAGGCCTCTGGACACCTGTCCCCCTCGGCCTCCCACAGCGCCTCCCCTCCTTGGGCTCAGCCAGGAGGAGGAGCGGAGCAGGACTGAGGGCTGACTTCCTGTCTTCTCTCAGGCTCACACTTCGTGACTTATTGTTTAACTTTATAAGCCCCTCTGCTTTTATGAGGGTTATTTATAAAGCCCGGGGCTTTGATGTGCAGCATAAAAAAGCAAACTCCTGTGTCAGAAAATGTCACAGGGATTAAGGGAGCCTTTGAAGTCCCTTCCTGGCTGGCAGTGGCTGCCCAGCCACCCCTGCAAAAGGCCTCCAAGCCTGTGAGCCCGAGCCAGGGCCTGGGCCCTCCCGTGGGGTAGAAGTGGCCCCTGACCAGGTGGGTGACACTTCTCCCAGGCCCCCTGCACACACGGGGCCATCTTGGCCTCCAGATGTGGGTAATATCTGTCTTTCATGGTTATGGACAGGCTAAGCCTCACACTCCCATGTTCCTCCCTCCCTGAGCCTTAGCTGTAGGAATCGTAGGGCTTTGAAGGGGACGCTCACTACTCCCTGACAGGGAGGGGACAGGGCAGGCAGCAAGGAAGAGAGTGCAGCTTCCAGCCCCTTCCAGCCCCTTCCTCCCAGCCCTCAGAGCTGGCTATCTGCCCTGTACCCTTCCTCCACAGAAGTCAGCTGGGTCCCAGCTGGGAGACTCAGGCTAGTGCACAGGCGTGGTGATGGAACCCAATAAACCCTTAGAGGCATGGCTGTGGCTCCTGTCCCTGCGGTGTTTCTGCGGTATACAGGGTGTGTGTGTGTGTGTGTGTGTGTACACACATGCAAGCATGTGTGTGTTCGAGCGTGTGTATGTACGTGTGCGAGCATGTGTGTGTGTGTGTGTGTGTGAGAGAGAGAGAGAGAGAGAGAGAGAGAGAGTAGTCACATGAGTGCACATGTATACATGATCCAGGCTCAGATCCCATCTAGCCACTCCCACCACCCCAATAGCTCTAGGACACCTCCTCTCCTGCTCCCTCTCAATCCCAGGATCCCCAGAGCTGAGCACAGGGCAGAGGCAGGCCCCAGCTCACCCCTCCAGGTTGTGGGACCTTGTAGAAGCCTTTGCTCTCTCAGGAAAGCCCTTGCCTGATTTTCTAAATGGGAGCCTCACACTAAAATGGGAGCGCCTGCCCTCAAAGCTCCCTCCCTCCTCGCCCCTTCTCCTCCTGCAGGGCCCCTCCTCCAGGAAGTCCCTCTTGATTGCTCTCACTGGGCATGCCTGCAGCTCTCAGCGTCCCGCTTTCTCATTCCGCTGTAGAGTACGGGTCTCCATTAATGTTAGAAGTTTTTGAAAGGGGGGTGGTCTTGTGACCTGCCCTGTAACTAGACGGAGCTCCAGGGGGTAGTACTGGGGCTTAGGTTGCCCCAGAGACTAAGGTTGGCATGCAAATTATTATTTAAGCTAGAGAGAGGAGGGAGGGAGAATGGGGTGCTGGGGGTGACGGGAAGAGGGCAAACATGTTGCATTGCACACTCGGGCCCCACAGAGGGCACAGGCAGCCTGTGCCCACTCAACCCAGGACCTCCAGAGGAGTGGCAAGCAGCTGTCCCGCCTCAGGAGAGGGTGTTGAGTCTTGCCATTGGCTAAGAGCAGTCCAGCATGCCAGCCGAGGGGAGGTCCAGCTTTGCACAGTTCCCAGGATACCCCCGGAACCCAGAAGAGGCCTTGGACGCGGAGTCCCAAGCATAAGCTCATGATCAGGGGGCTGGGACAACCGGAGGGGCCCAAGGGTCCTGGGGCCCTGAGCAGGGCTTCAGGGCTCCCTCTACAGACCTCATCTTTTTTTCCCTTCCCCAAGGACCTGACGTAGTCCTTGACCCAGAGGATACCCTGGCGAGTGAGTGACAGGCTGAGGCCGTGAGTGCAGGTGACAGAGGGCACAGGGCTGCAGGAAGGGCGCACGCCAAGGCACAGCCGTGCAGTCCGGAGCAGAGACCACAGTCACACTCTCTGCTCAGCTGTAGGCTGGTGTGCTGCCGTCCACCTCACACCTGAGCCCCAGCTCTGACCGCACACGCAAAGGGTACAGTCCCCCCACAAAGCTACCCTCAGCTCTGACACCAGCTGCAAGCTCGGGGCTAACCAGGCCTCTCCCACATAGGTAGGACCCACTGACTCCATCCAAGGCTCCCAGGACACCCCCTCCTGTTTGACACGTGGCTGAATGGCTCACGGAACTCAGGGAAGTGCTTCCCAAGGGGATGATCGTACATAGGATGAAATCAGGACCCACCCTGAAGCATCTCCTTCTGTCCATCAGCCCCCATCCAGAAGCATCCCAGCTCTCAGAAAAACTTCAGGTGTAAATTTGAATTTGGTGGCCCATGGCTGTGGTATCAGCACTTGGGAGGTGGAGACGGAAGGATGAGAATTTGAGGCCAGCCTGGGGAAAACGGGACCCTGTCTAAAAAACAAAACAAAACAAAACACCTAAAACAAGCAAGCAAACTCCCATGGGTGTTTGCTGAAGGGTTGGGCATGGTGGTGCTTGCCTGTGATCTGGACATCGTGGGGCTGAAACAAGATCATTGGTTCAAGGGCAGCCAAGCTGGGGAGACCCCGTCTCAAAAAGCCAAGCTCACATTGAAAGAGCGACAAAGATACTTCTGTCACTGTTGCTTCCAGCCTCTCTCCCAGGAACCAAGGCCACACGGTCTGTCACCAACACACAGGAAGTGGATGGATGGGTGGATGGGTGGATGGGTGGGTGAGTAGATAGATAGGTGAGTGGGTGGATAGGTGGGTGGGTGGGGAGATGGGTGGATGGATGAATGAATAGAGAGATGGAGAGAGGGGTGGCTGGATGAACAGATGGATGAATGGAGGGGTGGGTGGGTACATGGGTGGATGGGTGGGTGGATAGGTGAATGGATGGATGGGTGGATGGATGAAAAGAGAGATGGAAGGAGGGGTGGATGGATGAACAGATGGATGGAGGGGTGGGTGGGTGGGTGGATGGAGGGAGGGATGGGTGGAGGGATGGGTAAATGCATAGGTGGGTGGGTTGGTTGATAGATGGGTGGGTGATGGATGGGTGGATGGATAGATGGGTAGATAGGTAGATGGAATGGCTGATTTTTGCAGGAACATGCTGGGCAGGTGTTTCTACCACAGAGTTATACCTGGCCCTTGGTTTTTGTTTGTTTGTTTTTTTTTTCTGAGAAAGAGTTTCCTCACATAGTTCAGACTGCACTGAATTTGGCATCCTTCTGCCCCCACTTCCCACACTTTGGGGTCACAGGTGTGTGCCACTGTGGTCAAAGCTGATACTGTAACCACTCACAGAGGAATAAATCATAGCCATCAGTAATCACTCACACCCCATCCTTAGTCAGATTTCATGTCATGTTGCTGTTAGGCATGCTTTTTCCTTTGGTTTAGTTTCACGAATCCCAGGCTGACTTCAAACCCACGATGTTGCCGAAGAAGACTTTGAGCTTTGGATTCTCCTGCCTCAGTCTTTGGAATTCTGGGATTACAGATTGTCACCACATCCTACTTACCTTTTTTTGAGACAGAGTCTCACATAGCCCAGGCTGACCTCAAAGTTGCTATGTAGCCAAGGCTAGCCTTAAACTGGTACTCTTCCTGACTCTGCCTCCCAAGTGCTGGGATTACAGGTGTGCACTATTACAATATTCCTTCTCTCTCCCTCACATAGGACTAGAGATTGAACCCAAGGTGTATGTCAGCTAAACAGTCTGCCCTGAACTATGTGGCCAGCAACTGGGCATCTGTGAGGACTGATCTCTGGTAAGCTATGAAGTAGAGACGGTTCAGTGAGACCTCCGCTCCTTGCTCACTAAACAGTTTAAAACCAGAGTATTCACACCATAGGAATTGGCAAGCGCTGTGAATGTAGGCCTGGTTTATTTTTGTTGATGTCCGAAATTTAGCAAGACATTAATGTGTTGGTATTTTAAAAAAAAATACAGGAAACATTTTCCCTGGTGTTTAGAGCCTACTCCACAGAAGAGAAGACTTTTTCACCCCACCCCACCACACACCCTGGCTGCCCCCTCCCCGGGTGTGAGGGACACCCCGGCGATACTTTCTTGTGGTTTCCCTTTGGTTTATGTTAACACTCAAATGAAAATATGAAAGAAGGGCCTGTGAGATGGCTCAGTGGATAAAGGTGTTTGCTGCTAAGCCTGACAACCTGAGTTCAGTACCCAATTCCTCACAGTAGAAGTCAAAAACCAATTACTACAAGTTGTCCTCCGACCTACACACACACACACACACACACACACACACACAATGTAATACAAGTTCTTTTTTTTTGCTTTCTTTTTGTTTGTTTGCTTTTGTTTTGTTTTTGAGACAGTGTTTCTCTGTTTAGCCCTGGCTGTCCTGTAACTTGCTCTGTAAACCAGGCTGGCCTTGAACTCACAGAGATCCACCTGCCTCTGCCTTCTGAGTGCTGGGAGTAAAGTTATGCACCACCACCACCACCACCACCACCACCACCACCACCACCACCTGTAATACAAGTTTTAAATAAGAAAAATCCAATGATATTCATACCTGTGCACCCTTGAGCCACCAGCGAGCTCCTGCTACTGGTGTGAGCAGCCCCTGGTGACAGCATTTTATTAGAATCAGTGGAATCCATGGAATTTACTGCCAAAAGTTACCCTGTTTCTTTTTTTTTTTTTTGGTTTTTTGAGACAGGGTTTCTCTGTGTAGCTTTGCGCCTTTCCTGGAACTCACTTGGTAGCCCAGGCTGGCCTCGAACTCACAGAGATCCGCCTGGCTCTGCCTCCCGAGTGCTGGGATTAAAGGCGTGCGCCACCACCGCCCGGCTCCTGTTTCTTACTACTGTTTTAAAATTGGGGGCTAAAGCTGGGCATAGCGGCCCACATCTTTAATCTCAGCAGTCTGGGGGCAGAGGAGGAGAATCTCTGAGTTCGAGGTCAGCCTGGTCTATAGAGTGAGTTCCAGGACAGCCAGGACTACACAGAGAGACCCTGTCTTGAAAAGTAAAATAAATAAATAAAAATGAATTGGTTGCTAGATACTCTTTATCACAACGAAGTTCTAACAGCAAACATGCTCCCAGAATAAGTGCACCCTCCCCCAGTTCCCAGCAAGTGGGACTGAACCAGTGTGATCATCAATAGTCGGAGCACAGGGGGCCAGGGGGGCTACAGGATCTGAACACCAGGCTCAGAGAGGTAGACTGTGTCCCTAAAGTCAAACAGCACAGAAGCGGCAGTTGAGTTCCTCAGAGGGTGTGGAAGGGCCTTCCTTCGGCTCCCCCCCACCCCGCCCCGTCCCTAGGCTTCCTCTGCCTTCTTGTCTCAGGGACACCCTGGGGTGGTTTGGAGGTGTAAGTGACCCCTGTGTCCAGCCTGAACTTCCACCAGCGGAGTCATTTGTCAAGTCTCTGAGTGCCAGCTAGTGGGCCAAGACTCTGATCAGTCATCGTGGCAGCAGGGCAGACTAGGGATATCTATCAGACCGGAGGCTGGGGGGAGGGGAATTGGGCACTGAGAGGTCAGGGGGTAGCCTAAGGGGGATGCTCCTGCAGATGTCAATGCTAGGGTGAGGAGTCTGGGGACCACCAGGCCTACCCAATCTTTCCCTGAAAAGACAGCCCCAATGTGCGGCTCTCCAGCCTCGGGAAATGGGCAGAGGTCTGAGGTCTCTGGAAGCGGCGTCCTGCCTCCTACACCCACACACCAGGCTAGAGGGGTGAGAGACAGGCCAGATGGAGCAGGGTTACCCCAAGGACAACTGAGTGCAGTGAGCATGGCCATGCCTCTCCTGGCTCTCACCTGTGTGTGAGGCCAGTTCGGCCAGGCAGGTGGGTCCTGCTTCCCAAGTGGCGGTGTAAAAGCCAGGCAGTCTCAGCTGGTGCTAACATGCTTGCCCCCCCCCCCCCCACCTCCTGGGAGGTGGAGGCAGGAGGATCAAAAAGTGCAAGGTCATCCTCAGCTACACAGTGAAGCCAGCCTGAGCTACCTGAGAGCCTATTTAAAAGAAAAAAGAAAAAGGTCTCTGAAAGGTCATAGAGCAGTGGTCTAGACTGGTGAAGCCTCCTTCTGCAAACCTCAGCTCGGGGACCTCAGAATTTCATATTCATTTCACTCATGACCCTAAGCACTTCCTGGGGTCCCTATAACACCACAGAGAGTGCCAGAATCAGCTGGCACTGTGTTGCCCTCCCAGCTCTGCCTGTAGCTCCCTGGGCTGGACTGGAGGCTGTTCATGAGCAGCATTGGATAGGATCTTCCCATCAGTCCGCTCGACTTCTGTAGTCCCAGAGGCTCTTAGCCTGTCTGACAGGCCATGGGTACCTGTCTAGAGTGGATCTACTTGCTCAATTTTCCATTGAATTTCAGGGGTTCGAAGACATTGCAAAACCTACCAGGGGACCCCCAAGAGCTTCTGTTTTCAAAGCATCAGGTTCTACCTTCCCCGGATTGGGGGAGAGCTAACATCAGGGCACTGAATGCTTCTGCGAAGCTCTGGGATGGGGATAGGTGGTGGGGAGCCATTGTCCCGAGGACGCTGAGGCTCCTAGAAGCTCAAGTCCAAGGTCACAAAGCTTGATGATGGAGCCAGGACGTGTATGTGCACACTCAGGCAGTGCGGAAGGTGGAACCCGGGGTCTCGGCATGCTAGGCCAGTGTGCTATGATAATGTCCCAGAGCTCAGGTGTTTGAATCGTGATTGTCTGATCTCCTGGTTTGCTGTAGACTTGGCTGTGGCCTTTCCCTGATGGGAGGAGGTCCTGCTTATGGCTTTCTGTGAAGAAAAGTCCCCAAACTGGCCAGGCTGATCCCATGTGTGCACCCGAGAACAAGTCCTGTGTTCAGCTCCGCCTGGCCTGCCTAGCCCCACAAAGCTCTGGATGGGCCTTGCTCACTGCTCCTGCCAGCAAATATCACCATCTGAGTGTGGATTGCCCCCCGGTCCTCAGATTAATCCAGGTCAGATTCCAGACCTGCCGCCAGCCCCACACATCATGCGTCCCTCAGCACTCACTGGGGGCTGATGACAGAATCCTGCGTAGAGTGGAGTGTGTGTGTGCATCCGGGATGCAGGACGCCAGAGAGCGGTGGGTAAGCTGTGACCAGGTGTGGTGGCTCTCATCTGTGATCCCAGCACTCGGGAGGCTGAAGCAGGAGGATTCAAGATTGGTTCTGTTCTAAGCTCCGTAGTGAGACTTGTCTCAAGGAATCATGATGTTTCCTGGACTCCTTCTGGGCCATCTAGAGTTTAGAGTGGTCCAGGGAACACATAGGCTTTAGCACCTGAGAAAAACATCTTTAAAATTTGTCATTTTATTCTTTGAATGTTGCTTTTAGTAAATTATGACTAGGAAAACTCATTTGTGAGGTTTTTTGCTGTTGTTGTTGTGGGGTTTTTTTGCTGTTGTGTTTTTTTGTTGTTGTTGTGTTTTGTTTTGTTTTGTTTTTGTTTTTTGTTTTTGCCATGGCTACTAGGAAGCTCAGGATCAGTTTAGCCTTAATTGTTGTTGACTTTAACCTACATTTTCTGGTATAATCATCCTCCTCATAGGCTACCACAGGGGAACTCAAATTCTTTTTTAAAAACGCCTTTTAAATTATTTATGAGGGAATGCTGACCTTGCAAGAGTTAGAGAATCGAGGTTTTTTTGGGTACGGAGTCTCACCTCTACCCAGCGGCGCAGGCCTTCCCCCACTTCGCTCCCTCTGATGAGAGTGAGGCGCTTCTCTGCTCCCAACAGCGTTTATTCTTAGACCTTGTATTGTATTTCTAATTTTAATGGTATAATTTTAACTAGGCAGAGATTTTTTTTTTCTTTAATGTCAACCACTTCAAATCATCTTTTGGAAGCAATCCAGGCAGCTACATAAAACACCCCCGATCTTTAGATGTACACATACCCTTTCTAACGCATGTGCACATGCTTTACGCTGGCACATCTGTTCCGAAGGCTTGGTGCTTCTGGGATCCTGGCGGGTCCATTTCCTGCCCCCGCCCCCCAGCGCTGTCATGCCCAGGCTCCTGAGAACTCGGCCAGTTTCCCTCTGAGCTCAGAGCACCCTGAGCAAAGAGAGTCAAGGAGGCTGGAGGCTGCAGGCTGAGATCCCGGCCAAAACCCTGGAAGCCAAAAAAGACTTTTCGTCTCAGCTTCCTGTCCAGCTCCCGCTCTCTCTCTCTTGCTAGGGATTTTGACATCTCTGGTTCTCACTTGCTTTCTGTGAACGATGGGGAGAAATATTAACACCTATCTTCTAGATCATTACCAGACAGCAGAGCATGCCCAGTGGCTAGCCTGCAGGCAGGGCAGAGTCAGCTGTCTCTGTTCTCACTACTGTCTGCAGACAATCACCTCAGGCCCTGGTTCTGGGAGATCGTGGGCAGCCCAGAGGTGAGATAGTTCCGGTATGGACAAAGGGAACGATCAAAGCCAAGAGCCGACTTCTACCACTGTGTCTGTCCATCCACCAACCTGCCAAACCGCTCTGTCCTGGTCTGCTTTCCGTGGCTCTCGTAAACACCACGACCCAAGTCAACCATGCCATAACTCCCACATCACAGTCCATCACTGAGAGACGTCCGTCCGGGCAGGAACCTGGAGGCAGGAACTGAAGTAGAGGCCGCGGAGGAATGCCGCTCGCTTGCGGGCTTGCTGTCCATGCCTTCCTCAGCTGTTTTCTTTGACAACCCAGGACCACCTGCCCAGGGGTAGCCCCGCCCACCGTGAGCTGGCTCCTCCCACGTCAATCATCCATCAAGGAAAGGCTCCACAGACATGCCACCGGCTGGTCGGATGGAGGCCTTTCCTCGGTTAAGGTTCCCTTCTCTCCAGTTTGTGTCAATGAGACGGAAACTAATCAGCACCCCCCCTGTTATCGATCCCCCCACCTTTCAAATCATCCCTTCACACTCATCTATTCATCACAAAACCTTCTATTTATCTTTGTATCCACCCATCTGCGTGATATCCACTTCCTCATCTCCCATGCACCTGTCCACCCACCCATCTTCTCTCTTCTCTACCTGCTTTTCCTTACTTCACACCTTCTCAGTCAACCACGCTGGGCCTTCTTCACATCCCCCCACGGCAGAAACTTCCCACAACCCCAGGCATCCGGGGAATGAAATAGGTGGACAAACTGCTTACCCCTGGCAAGCCATAAGGAAACTGATTCTGGAAGCTGGAGGGATGGCTCAGTGGTTAAGAGCTCTGGCTGCTCTTCTAGAGGACCCTAGTTCAATTCCCAGCACCCACACGGAGGCTCACAACCATCTGTAACTTCAGTTCCGGGGAGTCTGACGCCCTCTTCTGGCTTCTGTGGGCATTAGACCCACATGGTACATATATGTAGGCAAAACACCCACACACATACAATAACTCAAATTTTAGAAAACTCTTAGACATTCTAACCCAATACAATCCAAGAATATTAATTTGACACATGCTGAGCATGATGGCAGAAAAATATTAGAAGTCTTTGTTTCCCATAATTAAACCGTGACTTTTTTTACAAGAGCAGGGCGATTTTGCAGTAAAAACAATGCAGTTGATCTTATACGGTCTCAGCGCTGAGCCGAGGGGCATCAGGCCGTGTGGGTGGGCATCATGTGGGGCACGCCGGGGCATAGTACTAAGCTCATGTGCAGTTCTAACCAATATTGCAGTGGAATGCCCAGATGCAACACCAGCAGGCCCAGCCGGACGCCCCTTGGCTCCATTATATATGTTTGATTTTGAGTTAACTTTTGGCCTCTGCACTCACATACCTTTTACCATTGCCAAATTTTTCACACACACACACACACACCCACACACACAACATGCATCGAATGATTTCCTAGTGTCTACCGTCCTCCCTTTCAGACCAGGGTTGTAGGAACAGCACCATGGGGAGGGCGGCCTCCCAGGTCCTCCTGTGAGAGGCTCGCTACTCATGATGTCAGCACATAAAAGACCTGACAAGTCCTGCAACTGAGGTCTCTGTTCTTGTGCTGAGACCTTGGATGACTTTGCCTCTAGAAACTATTTTAAGAGGATTGCCTGTTAAAACCCCGTGGAATGAGATTGCCTCAGAGCAGATTTGGGGGGGGCGGGTACTGATCAGCCCAGGGGAAAAGCAGCAAGTGTCATTCAAAGAGCTCGGAGAGAATAGAGTGCGAGGGCTAGGGTGGGAGGTCTAAAAAACATTGAGCATGAGAATGCGCTGGCATAAAGGCAGCCTGCCATGAGTAAAGGCCGTGGTCTCCTTGGCAGAGTGATCCTGGGTGTTCCTCTGGACCTTCTTCCCTGAGGAGGAAGTGCCGAGTAGTCCTATCTGTAAGTCTGTACAGGTGGCTTCCTGTTGAAGGACACAAAATGCAAAGGACAGGGAGACTTCACACAGAGAAGCCTCAGGAACATTCCCTGGGCTTCATGGTGAAGGTTCTGATCAATGTGAGAGACAGGGTCTGTGGTGGTTTGGGTGTAATTGGCCCCCATAATTTCACAGGGAGTGGCACTATTAGGAGGTGTGGCTTTGTTGGAGTGGGTGTGGTCTTGTTGGAGGAAGTGTGTCACTGTGGGGGCGGGCTTTGAGGTTTCCTATGCTCAGGACACCACCCAGTGTCTCAGTCAACTTCCTGTTGCCTACAAGCTGTAGGACTCTCAGCTACCTCTCCAGCACCATGTCTGCTTGCATGCCACCATGCCCCCTTGTCATGATGATAATGGACTGAACCTCTGAAACTGTAAGCAAGCCACCCCAATTAAATGTTTTCTTTATAACATTTGGTCATAGTGTCTCTTCACAGCAGTAGAAACCCTAACTAAGACAGGGTCCCTGGGTCCTTTGTGAACAGCATGTTGCCTCTGTGGTCTTCCTCCCCAACATAACTGGAGGATGCCATCTCACCGCACCCTCCTGTGGGTTACCCTATCTGGTCCCAGCCCCCCCGTGACCCATGTGGCCATCAAAACAAGGACACATGTGGCTGGGGAGATGGTTCAGTTGAGCATGCACAAGCGTGAGGACCCGAGTTCAGATCCCCAGCACCTACATAAAAATCCAGGCATGCTGGCCCTCTCCTGGAATCCCAGAGCAGGGGAGGTGGACACAGGAGGAGCCTTAGGGGTCTCTTCCAGTTAGCCTAGTCAATTGGTGAGCTCAGGGTTCAGCAAGAGACCTTGCTTCAAAAACCAAGGTGGAGAGCCGTAGAGGAAACCTGATGTCGACCTCAGGCCTCTACAGGCACATGCATGTCCACACACACACACACACACACACACACACACACACACACGGGCACACAACACATGCCCCCCAACTAACAAACAAAACCAAGGAAATTTCCAGAAACTGTCCCAATTAAGAAGATACTAAGGAACTGTTAAGTGGTATATAGGAAAGAAAAGGGACCATGGGTCCAAACTAAGGCTCTGCACTCCAGTTAATAGAGAAGTGATGATGTTGGCTCATCCATTGTGATGTGTTATATGTAAGAGGCTAATATGGGGGGAAGTGGTATGGGGTATAGGGGACCTGTCTGTCCTGGCTACATGACGTTTCTGTAAATCTAAAGCATTTTTCCTGTAAATACGACCCTGATCATTGCTTTGGAGCTGGGCACGGGGGCAAACCCTCAACCCCAGCACCCAGGAGGTTGAAGTTCAAATCCAAGCCATCTCAGGCTATAGAGTGAAAGCCTGTCTCGGTGAAAAAACAGACAGACAGAAACGGAAAGTGAGTACAGTCAACAAAGCCTGGAAAACACACAGGGCAGGTGTTAGAGGGAGCCCGGCTAGGTGGTGTGTCCCGGAAGAGCCAGGAGGAAAGAGGGGCCAGGTCCTGCCTGCACTCACTGTGTGACTGGCTCCCGGCTTTCGAGGGTCATACTCCTCATGTAAAAAGACAGGGATGTAAAAAACCCTGCTTTCGCCGAGCAGTGGTGGTTGCACACCTTTAATCCCAGCACTCGGGAGGCAGAGGCAGGTGGATCTCTATGTGTTCTAGGCTATCCTGGTCTACAGAGCAAGTTCCAGGACAGCCAGGGCTACACAGTGGAACCCTGTCTGGGGGGCTGGTCAACCTGCATTACTGATCTTGATAAAAATGAGGCGGTGAATATAAAGTGCCAGACACCGATGCTTTCTGGGATAGTTCCTGTCACTGAATTATTTCCCAGAGGAAGAGGAGATCTTGGAAGGCCTCAGAGAGTGGAGATCCAGGCGCCAAGCCGTGGAAAATGGAGGAATTTGGAGAGGGCTATGAGTCAGGTCTAGCTTCCCCCAAAGCAGGGAGACTCAACTCTTCTGTGCCCTCCACTCTTTCAAGCAGTTGTAAGAGCTAAGTGAGAGGCGGGCGATGGGGATCTCAAGGTCAGGTCCCTGGCTCCCACCTAGCCTTGGCCTTGGCTGTCTCTCTGTCTGCCAGGGTCTCTGAGCTAAGTCCTGGATAATTCCTCCCCAGGAGCACCTGTGTCTGTAAGCAAATGAGCTGACAGGTGGTGGCCCGGATAAAATATGACCTGCTCAGTGGGACATTTGCTTACCAGTCAAAGGCAGTCCATCCTCCCTTGCCACTGGCCTCTGGGAAGCCTGCCCCATGCAGCAGCAATCACTGTGCCCACAGTGCCCACAGTAAAGCCAGAAGTGGGAAGGCCCCCTTTGGGCCTCTAGGTCTCTAGCACAGGTGTGAGAACACCCCTATCCCCCTGTCTGGCTGGCTGGCAGGAATTCGAAGACAGGGCTCTACCACAGACTGCTGGGCAGCCTGAGGCAAGTTCCTGTCCCCCCTGGGCCGTCATCGTTCTCAACCCCCTCAAAACTGACAAGTTGTTCCTTTTTTCCCTGGTGGGTTTGTTGCAAAGAATCATGGGAGAAATTAGGCAGAAACAGGCAGTTATTACAACAGCCGTCTTTCAGGTGGTAACTTTTTGGTGGGTCTGTCACTGTGGGGAGTTACCTTCCCGGCTACAGTATCTATTGTAACTGATCAATGAAGTTCCCAAGCAGATCCCTCCCTCATTAGCTGAAAGAAACTGGGGCCATCACCTTCCGCCTCTAAGCCACAGGATGGCCCAGCGAAGAGGGCCATCTCTGGCACAGTCATAAGGCTTAACAAGGTGGCATTGGTGTGTGCTGGCCTGAGAAAGGGTTGCCCTTCCTGCACGGAAACATGGCTGAACCAGGTTGGCATTTCAGGCTTCCTAACTTTCCGATCAGCTCTTCGCGGGGAACTTCAGAAAGCCCAGGGATCAGGGTGAGTGTGGGCTGTGGTGTGTGTGTAGGAGGGGGGCTCTGTGAGTGGCATCATGCCCCCCCCCACACCTTGACCCCCCACAAGGAGATCCCCTAACCCAGACTTGGAAGAAGACCCCTTGGGAAGTGCTCCAGCCGGGGCTGTGGGGACTGCATGATGAAGACAGAGCCATTTGCTAATACCATGTGGCTGCTGTGACAGTCTGTTAATGCCATTTACAACGTGCTGTAATTATGTCTCACACATGCTGGCGGGCTCAGCCAGCAGGAACATTCCCTAGGAGGGGCTGAGGAAAGATTCCTTCAGCAGAGACGGGGGCTGGGTTTTCCCAGGAGGCTGGGGACCAGGGTGGACTCGGAGCTGTTGTGTAGGACAACAAAATCCTCCTCTCATCTAACTCCAAGAGAGGGTACCAAATACATCGGTGCCCTCACAGACGGTGCCCTGGAGTTGTGCATCGTCCAGCCTGCTCCACCCTACCTCTGGCATCCGAGAAAGAGCTCACTTCCTGCTCACACCTGTGCTTCTCGCTCTGAATTGTTCTGGCTCCTCTCTGGGCCTCAGTTTCTCCTTTAGTAAAAGGAGGTTGGGGGCAGGGTGGCGTGAGTTAGGTTAAGCAGCAATTTACACCCTCGTCTGAATGTACTCTGTACAATGGGGCTCAGGGTTACTGGCGTCCACAGTGAGGCCCCAAGCTCTCAGCGTCCGGTTCTTACTCTAAGTGGGGCCCATGACTGGAATTCCAGCCCCTGGGAGCTGAGGCAGGAAGATGGAACGTTTGGGTCCAGCCTGGGCTACTCTGACCCTGGTGGCCTTAGTTCACATGGTTTTGTGATCTTGGTGCTGGTGTGTTCCTGCTGGTTTCTGCCCCGGGCTCTGAGGTATGTAGAGGCTGTGGCCTGTTGCTCGGGCCCCAGTGTTCCCAACAGTCCCTTCCCTAAGCTGCCCTCTGTTGTCTCTTCAGTGCCTCGTGTTCTCTGTCTCAGGAGGAAGGAGCTCGGTGTTGGATCCAGACAGACTGAGTAAGGATGTCTCCATCCTTTGCTCACTGGCGAGCGACTCGGCTCCCAGAGCCTCAGTTTCCCCTTCCCGAAAATGGATCGTCGTCAGAGTTAAACACATCCTGTCCCTCTGGTGTCTAACACACAGCTCAGTGTGCCCCCACTTTTCCGCCTCACACCCCCTCCCCCAATGCTCTTCTTCCTCTCCTGGAGGAGCTTCCGAGCATCTTGTGGGAAGAAGCCCTCAGGAGCAGAGAAACCGATTTCCAAGTCATTAGTCCCCCAGTGTCGGGCTGCAGGATGGATTTTGATCAAGAGCAGGGTGACATTTGGCAAAAGTTGCTGATGAGGGATTGAATGATTAATCGTCATGACAACCGGGCTGGAGTAATGACAGGGATGCGATGGTGCCCGAGTTAAACACAAAGCGGCCCGTGAGCCGGGGCGGTAAATTACTAGGCATGTCACCGCTGTGCTTTTGGAGAAAGCGGCCGTGCGTTCCTAATGAGAGGTTAACTGTGTCCCCAAAGTAATTACCGCCGATTGAAGAGGTGGCTGGTAATTAGAGGATTAGCCGTGATGATGAACCTCACCTGCATGGTTGCCTTGACAACGGAGGATGGGTGGGGTGGGAAGGCAAAAAGGGTCTGGACCCTTCCCCGAAGCAGGTGCCAGGAGACCCTCTGATCCCATCTGCCTTGGTGTCATCCACCAATGGCCAGGCTGGGCAAGCTCTGTGGTGGGGCCTCAGTCTTCCCATCTGTAAACTGAGGGCTTGGGCCCATTCAAGAAAAAACGCAGCCTAGAAGATAGGATTCTGGACTCTGCTAGGAGCATCCAAACAGTCCTCCGTTGGCTGTCCTCAAGTCCACTTGTTAGCTCTATGACATCGGACAAGGGACTGAGTGCCGGCCTTGATTTCCTCTCCTTTAAAATGGAAAGAATAGGGCTAGGGAGACACTCAGTGGGTACACTTGCTGAGTTCAGATCCCCAGAGCTCACACAGAGCCGGCTCAGTAGCTTGCCTCTGTAATCCCAGCGCTCTATGGAGAGATGGAATGCTGAGACAGGAGAATCTCTAAACGCTTAGGAGCAGCGGACAAGAGAGAGGTAGGCGGTGAGGGCCAACATCCAAGGTAGTCCCCTGACCTCCATGTGTACACTGTGGCATATGTGTGCACGCGCACCCCCCCCAAACACACACACAGAAATAGAACGGGGAATAATTGTGGCACTGGCCTGTAAGAAAAGTTCGCAGAACAAAATGAAGTCATTGAAGAGCACAGAGGGCAGAGCCGAGCTGGACGCGCCTAGCCAGTCACCTTCCTTCCCAGTCTTTCTCTCCAGGGGCCTGGAGGGCTGGGGGAGGGGCTGCCTCTTTGGGTGAATGGGCTGAGCCCTCCCATGAATGACAGATAGATGACAGGGAGGGAAGGAAGGTCTTGCTCACGCGTTGTGCATCCTTGGTCAGGTTCCACGGCCTCTCTGAGCCTTGGATTCCCGACCATCGGGAGAAGCAGTGGAATACGGAATCCACGAGGCGCATATGCTGAGCTGTGTCCTCGCTGGGTGCTTTATGTCACCCAGGAGCCACGAAACTGCATTTTGCCCTTTCTTGTTTTGTTTTAATTTAACTTATTAAAAAATTAACTTTAGTCTCCCCGCCCCCCCCCCCTCTCTCTCTGTGTGTGTGTGTGTGTGTGTATGTGTGTGTGTACTGGTATGTGCATGGACAAGCGTGTCATGGTCTATCAGAAGAGGTCAGAGAACAACCCTGTGGAGTTGGCCCCATCCATCTTTCTGCGGCTTACTATGTAGAACTCAGGCTGCCAAGCTTGTGGGGCAGGTGCCTTTACCTGCTGAGCCGTCTCCCTTGGCCCTGATTTTAATTTTGATACAACTAAGTCTGCTGAACATGCTCCAGCACTCCTGTTTTGTTTGTTGTTTTCCCAGACAGGGTTTCTCTGTGTAGCTTTGGTGCCTGTCCTGGATCTCACTCTGTAGACCAGGCTGGCCTCGAACTCGCAGAGATCCGCCTGCCTCTGCCTCCCTGCTGGGATTAAAGGTGTGCGCCACCACTGCCCAGCTCCCCTAGTGGGTTTTTGTTGTTGTTGTGCTTCAGGTTTTATCTTTTTTATTTTTTATTTTCTGAGACAAACTTCATGTCGCCTTGGCTAGCCTCCAATTCCCCATGTAGCCATTTCTGATCCTCCTGCCTCCATTTCCTGAACACTGGGATTACAGCACACAGCACCACACCTGGAGTGGAGATCAAATCCAGGGCTCTGTGTGCATAGTAGGCGAGCACTCCACCAACTGTCCCGTATCTTACTTATTGTTTTGAGGCTCAGCGAGGGGAGGCGACGAGTCCAGAAAAACAGCTGGGACATGGCAGAGTCAAAATTGGAGCACAGGTCTGACCAAGTTCCTCCAGCTGTCACATTAGGGATCTCTTTTGCCCAAGAAGCTGGGGCCACCACTTCCATCTAAGGAGGTGGGCGTGGCCCCATATGGCAGCACTTCCGGAAGGAGTGTCCCTGGATTGCCTTTGGCCAGTTTCTATGACGTCATGGGGTGGTGCCTACCCAGACGTCTGGGGGCATCGGTAGAAACTCCACCCCCAGTGTAGGGCGAGACGGCTGTGTTGGGGATGATAATCAAGGCCTCAGATTGGTTCCCAGTTCGGCAGCGCCTGGCAACCGGGTGCAGGCCTCAGTGAACCTGTGGAGAGCCGGGCTTAATTATTCCATCCATAAATGATAAGCCTGCTCATTTCCAGGCCTTCATGATAAATTCATGGCCTCATTTAATGTGTTCGCTGCCGACCTTCCCCGCACCACAGGGAGGTGGTACATCCTAGAGGGTGAAGCAGGGGATGCTTATGGGCGCCTGGGACCCCATGCCACTTCCCCTGTCTCCAGGAGGCTATGGAGGCCTCTGTGCTGGGCATCTGGCAGGTACGGTTTGCAAGCCTGTTTCCCTCTGCTTCAGTCTACAGGGTTCTGCAGTTAAGGAGTTTGATTCCAAAAGATCCAAGTGAGTCCCGCCTTCTGCTCCTGCACCTGGTGACCTTGACCCTGGGGTTATCTGCTTCCTGCTTCAGACCATGAAATGGGATGAGAATGGACATTTTGTATGTGTTGGTACATGCACATACCTGATACCATGTTCACACACGACTTCACTTGATTTTATTCGGGGCACTGCTTGGGTCCTGGTCACCCTGGAGAAGTCATCTCTTCGTTAGGACACCCAGGAGGACCCCCCCCCCCCCCAGGCCCTGCTTCTGCCGAGAGCAGCAGAAGCTGAAGGACACATGGTGGGCAGGAGCCCAGCCTGGAAGGACCACAGCTCCCAGTACCACCCCAACGCACCCCAATGCACCCCAATGCACCCCAATGCACCATCACCCCTCTGCAGCAGCCGCAGCAGCACCGCCAGCTCTGGGGTGGTCTGGGTGACTCTGGCTCAGCTTCCTCATGTGTCGCTGTAGTCATGGCCAGAGGCTGGCACAGGTGAAGAATTGCAGCATCACCAGTTTTTTGGGGGGGGAGGGAATGCAATTTCTAGGAACGTCACGAACCTCACCCCCAATCTAGGCGGCTGATAGACTGTGAGGAGAACCATGGAGCCACAGGACCTTGAAGCCACCAGGAACCTTGGAATGCCTCTTCCAGCCTTGAACTTCACCAGGGGAGAAGCTCCAGCGTGGCGAAGCTCCAGTGTGGCTGCCACGTACATGCACCTCTGCGTGCCGCATGCGGCCATCACGTCTCACCGCTGTTTCTAGTCACTTTTCTTTCTGGAACGAAATACTTGGTGGCAGCGTCATAAGAGCATGACCCTTTTCCGTGAGGAAATCATGATATGATGGCAGGAGCCTAAGGCGGCGGGTCGCATTGCACCATGGCCAGGAAGCAGGGAGAGATGCATGCTGGTGCTCAGCTCCCCTCCCGTGTTTTGACTGTACAGATGAATGTATGCATGGGGTATCTGCATGCCTGGTGCCCGCAGAGGTCAGAACAGTCCTGTCCACCTTCAGGGTGGGTTTCCCAACCATCACACCATCCACTGTCTCAGTCGGTTCCACCACGCCCAGCTGTGGCTCATCACATTCTACATAGGACAAGAGCAGATGCGCTGAGGTACTGAGTGCCCAACTTGTTCCAGGTCCTCCCATGCAGCTGGACACGGGTGTCTGACTGTTCACATGTGTTCTCATGTTTATGTGAAGGTGCTTCTTTAAGAATGGGCTATCTGCATGCATGTGCACATGTGTGCATGTGACCTGGCTGTGTCACATCTCCTGACTCCAGTCAGTGTCCCCCCCCTGCCCTTGTGCCTCGGAGCAAACATCTGGTTGGAAAAGAGAACTTTTTTGGCTGGGAGAGGCTCTGGCTTCCACATGTAAAGAATTAACATAATTTTCATTCTCATTTGCATGGGACTGAAGTCCCTTCCTCCTCTACCACCCTGTTAGGAAACAAGCAGATCGGGCCCTCGCTCAGTCTATAGCACCAGTCACCGCCAGTGGGGTGGTTCTGCAGGGTGTTTCATCTGTTGCCAGGCCTGGCTCCTGGGTTAGCAGGTGGCTGAGCTGAGCTCTGGTGAGTTCTCGTCCTCTGTAGAGGGATCTGGTCACATTGCTCATCACCTGCAGTCTGGAGAGATGGCCCTTGATGTTCCAGGAGGGGAAGGAGCAGGCAGAGATGGCAGAGGAAGGGACAGGAGATGTGTGTGTGTGTGTGTGTGTGTGTGTGTGTGTGTGTGTATGTGTACACGTGCATGTGTTTGCGGGCTTTTGTGTGTGTTCTGAGTCCATGGGTGTGAGCGAATATGTTTTATTTTCCCTTCGACAAGACAGCTCACTGCCTGCATTTCAGGAATGTGAATAGTAAGTTCTGGTCATTCATTTAATCCTCACAATAACCCTATGAGAGGCTCAGAGAGGTGAGGTGACCTGCTCAAGGTCACCCAGCTGGTGAGAGTGGCAGAGCTGGGAGATGCCATCTGGGCAAGTGGCTCATCTATGCAGCAGTCACCAACCCGGGGTCAGGAGGCCCAGGCAGTCTGCTGTGCTGCCCATGGCACAGTGGGCACCCACGAGGGAGTGTGCACACAGTGCACCTGTCTACATGCGTATACACTTGGATGGGCACACACATGGGCATTTCTGCTTACTCATGTACATCTCCTGTGTGTGCGTGCTGGTGCGTAAGTCTGTGAGCGTGCGTCTGGATGCAATGGCTGTGCCTGGGTGTGTGCACACTTCAGTGTGTACCCAGGTTTCCGAGAGGTTGGGAAATCTCAGCTCAGCCTTGCTGTCGCTTGGTCCAAGAGAACTCTGAGAAAGCCCGGGTCAGATGTGAAGGGGTGGGGACTCATATTCCTGAGCTCTGGAGAAGGGGGGCTCCCTAGTCGTCCTTTGCCCAGGCCTCCAGGACCCATTAATAATAGTTTGGCAAATCCCAAACGTAAAGAGGGCAATCAGGCCCGAAAATGCAAACATTCATCACCCAGATACAAATTACACTGTGGCTGATGTAATTACAGGAGCTCGGCTCGATGCATGGACCCGCCTCGCCCTGCACCCCTGCATATGAGACTCCCTTTCCTGAGGAGCCCCCACCACCTGACCCCACGGGGTCTCATGGCCATGGCCAAGGGTCCCAGCTGCCTTCGATATCTTTATTATGCTTTGATAGCAGAGCTTCATTGTCAGTAGTAGCCAGACCGTGGGTGAGATTCCTGGTTTTTGCTCCAGCTTTGAAATGATCTGCTGTGGACCTTGGGAGACAGACCCTTTCTGGATTTCAGTTTCCTCTTCCATCCAAAGGAAATAACAATACAGCATAGTGTGATAAGCACTGGGTTTTGTAGTTAGGAAGGCCTGGGTTCAAATCCCAACCTAACCATCCCTGAGCTGGGTGATCTTGGGTAAGTTTCTTCTCCACTCTGAGCCTTGGCTTCTTCATCTGTGAAGTGGATACAATAGTGTCTATCTCATGAAGTTTTTGAGAAGAAGGAAATAATATTTGCCATTTTAATTGGTGAGTTTAACTCATTCACACTTATTGTGATGATGGTATTATAATATTGCACATCAAATAATCAGTATCTAGGCTGGAGAGATGATGAGCCAGTAGTTGGGAGCACTTGCTGCACAGTCATAAGGACAGAGTTCGGATCCCGGCGGCACCTACGTAACAAGCTGGTTGTCTTGCGCACGCCTGTAACCCCACCTCTGAGTGAGGCAGAAGAGAGCAATGATGGGTTTACTGGGTTCCAGCCAAGGTCAGAAACCACAAGCCTCGGGTTCAGAGAGGGACCCTGCTCCAAAAAGAACAGGGGGAGAGTAATGGAGGAGCAAGCCTGACATCTTCTTCTGGTCTCTGGATGCGTGTGCCACATAGACACACACAGACACACAGGGACACACACAGATACACACCAGACAGACATGCACACAGACACACAGACACACAGACTCACAGACACACAGAGACACACACACACACACAGACACAGACAGACACACACACAGACAGACACACACACAGATACACACCAGACAGACATGCACACAGACACATATTCAGACACACAGACACATAGACACACAGAGACACACACAGACACACAGAGACACACACAGACACACACACATAGACACACACACACAGAGACACAGACACACAGGCAGACAGACAGACACACACACAGAGACACAGACACACAGACAGACAGACAGACAGACAGACACAACACACACACATACACTAAATCCACACTTTAAAAGGTAAATCTCTACTAATCTGTTATTTGCGTCTGCACAGCTGTGCGGTCACAGACACCCCCTTCTCACATGGGCTGTCTTTTTATTTGTCAGACTTCCTGTGTTTCCTTCTTAACCACAGAGCTCTTAAATGTAGTGACAACATGAGCATTTTGTCCCTCAGTTTGTGCACAGGAGCCTGGCACTGGCTTCCCTGGTGGCTCTGGCTGAGTGTCTCGTGAGGACAAAGCCATGGTGCTCTCATTCACTAAGACCCAGACATCCATGAGCCCACATGGGGCTGCAGGATGCGGCCTTCACGGCATCCTTCAGCCCTCCCCATCCGATCCATCATGGCGCTGCTTGAGTCCCCTCATCCTCATGATGTGCTGGCTCCCCAGGAACATGTGGCCTAGGAAAGCAGAGCAGGGGCCAAGGTGGTTCTAATGACCCAGCCTCGGAAGTCACAGATGGTTGCGTTTGCAGCAGCACCCAGCTATCATGGATCTCCTGTACTTGTCACGTATGTAAGTCACCTCCCCCAGGCCCTGAGCAACAAGTCACCAAGGTGGCCCAGTGCCTGGCACAGAGAAGGCATCCACAGTGAGGTGGTGTGATGAGGAAGGACTCCAGCAGAAGCCGCTCTGCCCATCCTTGCCCCTGCCAGGCCTTGCTTGGCATGGGCAGAGCCTGGAATGCCAGGAACCCCTGCCGTCTCCGAGACAGAAAGGAGAGTCCAGACCAAAGGCATTTCCAGGCCTGCCTCGTCCTAACTTTACATTGATCAGTAATTAAACACAGTCTCCAATTACTATAATGTTTGGCGAGACACCAAGCACATGTAAAACCCCGCAGTAAACATCTGCTTCATAAATTACCTCTGGGTGCAGTGCACCTGAGGGACTGGGGAGATCAAATGGAGGCCTGGGAAGGGGAGGGGAGGCTGGGAGAGGGACAGAGAGGGCTGTCCTGCCAAGAAGTGGCGCCATTGAAGGGCCCAACTCTTTCCTATCAACCCAATACAACTCTCTAAGGCAGAGGCCCAGGACTGAACCGAGGGCTGGAGAGTCCCTGCCTCCCAGGATTTTGTCAGGAGCGGCATATGCAGTTAATGTGAGTGACTTTCCTGTGGCTTTTAATTGTTTTCCCAGCCCAAATCATCGACTCATTGGCCACTTAGATTTAAAGAGAGAAACATGGGCTGAGGGTGTGGCTCAGTGGTAGAGTCTCTGTCTAGCTGCCTGGAAAGAAGGAGGAAGGGAAAGAAGGAAGTGGGGGAGGAGGAGAGGGAGGAGAGAGAGAAAGAGAGGGAGGAGGGAAAGGAGAGGGAGGAGGGAGAGGAGGGGGAGGAGGGAGAGGAGGGGGAGGAGGGAGAGGAAGAGAAAGAGAAGCAGGAAGGAGGGAGAGGAGAAAGAGGAAGAAGAGGAGAGGGGAGGAGGGAGAGGAGAGGGGAGAAGGGAGAGGAGGGAGAGGAGAGGAGGAGGGAGAAGAGGGGAGGAGGAAAGGAGGAGGGAGAGGAAGAAAAGGGGGGAGGAGGGGGAAGGGAGGAAGGCAGAGAAAAGGAAGGAGGGGGCGTAAAGACTCACTGCACTGGAGCTCCTGTGGCGTTAGCTAGTCCCTAGGACAGCCCACTCTGTCCCTTGAGCCGTAAGGGAGCGAGCACACATGCCCACCCTGTCTGAGATTGGCGGATCTGACTGGGCCAGAGAGGCTTTGCTCTTGTGATTCTCAGTGCGGCTCTCACCCCTGCCCCAGGCCTTTGTCCGGCACCAGAGGAGTGGGGAGACCCCAGGGCTAGGAAGATAACACGAAGAACGCTGAGGTGGGGTTTCTCCTGAGAGCCCCGTTACCCAGCAGGCAACAGCCCCACCTGCTCCGTACTTTCCTCTGTCCCAGGCAGCTGGAACCTTCCAGGCCTGCACCCAGATTCTCCCTGATGCCTGCAGCCTCCTCCACAGCACACGTTGACTTCTATATGAGGTTGACTTCTGTATGAGAGTCTCCCCGCTGGGGAAGGTCCTGCCTGGTCCAGTCCATGCCCTGGAATGTGCTCCACACGTGGAGCACAGCCCACCTCCTTGAAGCTTCCCTGGAGCCTCCCGCATCCCTGCAGCCTGGCTACAGAACCCCAAATCAGACGAGCAGCTGTGAGGATGTTTTATGGACTCCCCACCCCATGTCAGCGTGTTGCGGGTGACCAGGACACAGCAGGTGAACTGCGGTCCAATGGCCAGCGAAGGCAGACAGCGGGCAGGTGCCTGGGTAGTGTGAACATCACAGAACACTAAGAAGACATCACCCAAACAGGCGATTCTAAGTCCTATCACCCTCTTGTGCCCACCCGCTGTGAAGTCAAAGGAAGGAGGCTCAGAGAGTTCGGAGGACGCTGCCCCAGGCCCCAAAGTCCCAATGTTTAAGTTCATTGTTGGTGTCTTACCTCTGAACACAAGTCTGACACTAAACACTTGCCTGTGAACAAGGACCAGCCCTCCCTCCCTTCCCTTTCTTCTCCTTTTCTTTTTGTCTTTTCTTTTGGTTTTTTGAGACAGGGTTTCTCTGTGAAACAGCCCTGGCCATCCTGGATCTCACTCTGTAGACCAGGCATGGTCTACAGAACTCACAGAGATCTGCCTGCCTCTGCCTACCCAGTGCTGGGATTAAAGGCGTGCGCCACCACACCTGGCCCCCTTTTCTTTTTTTCAACAGGGTCGTCAACTCACCAAATAACTAGAGATGACCTTAAATGCCTTAGTCCTCCTGCCTCCAGCTCCCAGTGCACATCCATTTTATTTGGTGCTGGGGACCAAACCTAGGACTTTCCGCATGCTAGGCAAGTCCTCTATCCACTGAGCGACATCCCCTCCCCAGTTCAGAGTCAGGGATTTCCGTGATCCGGGTAACCATAACCACACACGGAAGTAAATGGAGACAGAGCGGATAGGAGACACTGATGTGGCCCCGCCCTCTCTCTGCTTTCAATATCTGCCTGTCAAAAACCTTCCCTGGGCTCCAGTCCAGGGAGCAAGGACCTTGTCTGTCTCTACGGTTTGTTTGCATTGCCCATCACAGGCGGACCGGGCTCTGGGACTCAGAGTCTGGCCCTGAAACCCTGGTCCTCCGCCCCCCCCCCCCCAGATGCTCTTGATCAGTATCAAGTGCATGTGTGCTTCTTCGACATAAATGGCAGTGTAGTGTGGTGATATTGTGTTCCCCAAAAATATTGTGCACCCTAATAAACTCATCTGGGGTCAGAGAACAGAACAGCCACTAGATATAGAAGCCAGAAAATGGTGGCACACACGCCTTTAATCCTAGCCTTCTGGAGGCAGAGAACCATCCAGATCTCTGTGAGTTCAAAGCCACACAGGAAACAGCCAGGCATGGTGACACACGCCTTAAATCCCAGGAAGTGATGGCAGGAAGCAGAAAGGTATATAAGGCTTGAAAACCAGGAACTAGAGCTGGTTAAGCTTTTAGGCTTTTAGCAGCAGTTTAGCTGAGATTCATTCATTCATTTGAGGAAACAGGATAGGCTGAGAAGTTGTAGAGCTGTGGCCTGTTCTGTCTCTCTGATCGGTCAGCGTTCACCCCAATATCTAGCTCTGGGTTTGTTTTTATTGATAAGACCTTTTAAGATTCGTGTTACAGTGTAGCATGGGCTTGCCACTGTCATATCTCACAGTCATCCTTCTCTGTTGGTTCTGACATGGTTCCCTCACTCTTTCCCAGCTGCCCAGTCCTCCCTCTAAGTAAACACGTGACAGTCTGAGTTACTTTTTGTTCACTTCCAGTCTTAGTTTTTGAAACAAGGTAACCAGGCTGGCCTCTGTCATTCTGTGTAGCGGAGGCTGGCCTTGAACTTCTGACCCTTTTGCTCTACATCCCAAGTGCTGGGATTATTGGGATGCGCCGCTGCACCCAGCTTTATAATTTTCATTTAATTAGTCTTGTTCTGGTCTGGATAAGTGTGCCCCGAGATCCATATAGTAAAGTCTTCGGCCTCAGTCTTGGTGGGTGGAGGATGCTTTAAGAGTCATCCTTGGTGAGGACTGTGGGGGACTCCTCTCCTTCTCTCCCTCTGTGTGTTCCAGCCAACTGGAGACACCCACATTGCCTGACCCCAAGTTCCATGTGTGACTTCACCACAGGCCCTCAGGCAGTGGACTGAGCAACCACAGGCTGAACCTTCTGCAAACATGGGCCTGGGTGAAACTTCTTTTTTTGTCATAATAGAGGAGAATTGAGGAACACAGATTCCTTTCCGATGAGCATCCTTCGTTGATTCTACTCTGGACTTTTTGTTTGTTTGTTTTTTTGTTTTTCAAGACAGGTTTTCTCTGTGTAGTTTTGGTGCCTGTCCTGGAGCTCTCGCTGTAGATTAGGTTGGCCTCAAACTCACAGAGATCCGCCTGGCTCTGCCTCCCAAGTGCTGGGGATTAAAGGCGTGCGCCACCACCACCCGGCCACTCTGGACTTTTAAAAGGTACCCATGGGGGCTGGAGAGATGGCTCCGTGGCAAGAGCACTTGTGGCTCTTGCAGAGGACCCCAGTTTGGTTCCCAGAACCCACATGGTGGTTCGTGATCATCCATAGCTTCAGCTCCAGGGGGCCAACGCCCTCTTCTGACCTCAGCGGGTACCACCCACGCATATGGTGCACATACATGTGGGCAAACAAACTTTCAGACACAGAAAGTAAAATTAAACATTTTTGGTTGTTCCTTGGAGACCAGGTCTCACTGAGTAGGCTTGGTTGGCCTGGAACTCACTATGTAGACTAGGCTGGCCTTGAACTCACTGAGCTCCATCTGCCTCTGCTGACCAAATGTTCCGATTAAAGGGATACACATGCCCAGCTAAAAATCAATAAAAGGGAAGGTCGGCCATAAACATCCTGAGCTTTTGCAGATTTTTTAGATTAATTAATTTAAAATTATTTTTGTGTGTCTATGCATGGTGTGTGGGAGGGAACACATGCCATGGTTCATGGATGGAGGCAGAGGACAATGTTGAGAAGCTGGTTCTCTCCTCACTTTCTGGAGACAGGGTTCCATCTCCAGGCTTGCTCAAATCCCTCTACCTGCGGAGTCATCCCCACAACCTCAATTCTACACTTTTCTCTTTGCCCAAACAGATGCATAGAGGCAACAGTGCCGCTCTGTTGTATTGCCCCACGCAGCCTGACCACCCTTTCTCTGCTGGGCATGGCTCTCCAACTGCCTCAGGAGCTTCCCAGGCTTGTGCCTGCCTGCTCCCAGTGACCCCTGCAGCCTTCCCTGCAGTGCTAGCCCAGAGCCCTCAGCCTTAGTCAGCATCTGCCCATGTGAACACCATCCGCATTCTCCACTTCTTTCCCTTTACAGCAGGTGGGCAGTACTTCAAGTGAAACATCTCCTGTCACTTTGCTCATAAGGATTCATGACAATGGACCACTTACGCCCTGATGGCTGGCCTGTAGAAAAAATCTATGTTGGCTCTGACATTGCCCGTTTGGTGAGAACCCACCAGGGCTGTAAAGGTTGGCTATAGAGCCTAGGTCAGGGGCAATACAAAAGACCTGTTACTGGGAACAGAACCACTTAGGAGAGCTGGCTTGAATTTGCCTCTTCCAGGGAACACTCCTGTGTTTGTGTATTCATTCAACAAACACATATGGAGGCCTCAGCTGGATGACGTATCTGTGCCGGGCATGCAGAGGTGGCTCAACCATGGCCTCTGCTTTCTACAGTAGGGAAGACAGTAGGAATAGAAATTAATCAAGATGGATGCTTGGGACTGTGGGGACCTTCAGGGCCCTCAACTCAGCATAAGGATCCTGGGCACTCAGGGAAGTCACCCTCAAAGGCATGATGTCTACGCTTACAGCCCAGAGATCATGGGGGCCAGCTAGACAGAGGCTGTGAAGAGGTATGCTACACAGACAGACAGCATGTACAAAGGTCCAGAGGTGAGGAGTGGGGGACAGAGATCTGGGACACTACAGGTTTGCTCTGCCTGAAGTCCATCAGAGCAGCAGGAGGAGGGCAGGGCAGATGATGCCCACCGTGGAAGGCCTTGCGGATTCTGCTGAGGGTGGGGACCGATGCCTCTGCATGGTGGCATTTGGGAATGGGTTTTATTTTCTTCTTTGAAATTACCTATAATTTCTTAATTTTTACATAATGAAAATCGGTTACCTTTGTAATGAGAATTTAAAAGTAGCAATAACAATCACTACAGAGGGGCTAGGGAGATGGTTCAGTGGGCAAGGCACTTGCTGTGGACAAGGACCTGAGTTCAAATCCCCAGAAGTCTTGTTGAAGCTGGGAGCAGCAGAGCACATTTGTAGTCTCCTTGTTCCTATGAGGAATTGAGAGGCCAGGACAGGAGACTCCAGGAGCTTGCAGGACAGGAGACTCCAGGAGCTTGCAGGACAGGAGACTCCAGAAATGAAAGCTCAACAGAAAAAAAACAACAGAGACCGGAGTTGGGGATTTAGCTCAGTGGTAGAGCACTTGCCTAGCAAGCACAAGGACCTGGGTTCGATCCTGCTCAAAAAAAAAAAAAACCAAAAAACCAGAGACCTTGTCCCAAAACAAGGTTGAAGGTGAGGGGCAACACCCAAGGCTGTCTGCTCCGTGATGACTTTGACTTTCATACGAAGGCCATGGTGCACTCATGGCCATATTCAGTCATACAGATGTGCATGCGCGCGCGCACACACACACACACACACACACACACACACACACACACACTTACTGTAGAAAGAGAGAAAGGAAGATCAGCAGCAGCAGCAGCAGCAGCTAAGCGGTAACGACGCACAGCATTGGCAGGAGTGGTAGCAGCAGGAGTGTACTCGTGGCGATGGCAGTAGTGGCACAGTGGTGGTGGCAGTAGTGGTGACAAACATTGGCAATGGTTATAATGATGTAATTGTTAGCTATTAACAGTGGGGGCCGTAACTGTCTTTATGGGAGTAATAATGCTGATGGTAACCGTAGTAATAGTAGTAAGGCTTGTGATTAACCGTGGTGGGGGCGACAGTGGGATTACCAGTAGCTTGGGCCCCATAGAGGAGCAGAGGAGTGCCCCCCCAAAGGTCAGGGAGAGATGACAGTTTGGGGTCTAGGGGACCCAGGCAGGTGACTAGTGGAGGCTCACTGAGGGGTGCCTGTCCTGTTTGTGAGTGTCTGGAATCTGCCTCCTGATTACCTTCTCTCCGGGAAGAGGCCTGTTTCCAGAATGTCCAGCCTCCAGTCAGGAGCTGGACTCTGTAGCTAGCTGGCTTCGGTCATGGCAGCCGAGCAGATTTCTCTGTGTTGGAATTTTGCATGATCTCTGGGTTTGCTGTAATCTGTGTACTTTCTGGGATGCTTGAAATTTAAGACCACCCAGCTACCATTTGAGCTTGCATAAAGCATTGCACCCATAAACAACAAACACATACACCAAAGGAGAAAGCACAGCCAAGATTTTAGAATGTCAGCTCTGGTGGAGGACAGCTACCACGTATGATGTGGGATGCCATGGCAACCGCCATGTTGTGAGGAAGCCCAAACTGGTTAAGTGAGGAGGCTGTGAGGAGAGGAGGGACATGTGCCGTGGCAGCCACCCTCGCCACAGGATCTGGGCACTAGATGTATGAGTGAAAGGGCCACCCTGGGCATTTCAGACCAGGTACATGCAACTTGGATGGATCCAAGGAATCCACTGGACAGGCAGACAGGGACCTCAGGTGTATCATTTAGATCCCCAAATTAGGATGTAGCCATCATAGAGCAAAGAAGACTGCTGTGTCCTCGCATGGTTCCAGGGACTTGGACCTGACTGGGCCAGTGAGGAAATGAAGAAAAGATAAGCACACAGAGTCATGTGGACACAGAAATATCTGGGATCGGTTAGTCTGGGCTATCTGGTGAGGAAATCATAGCACCCCAGCAGCTCAGCGTGTTCATTCTAGAGAGCTGAATAGAGAGGCAGGGCTCTTACAAACAGATAAACAAGAGGCAGGTATGTGGTGTCCAGCTGAACAGGGAGTCATCTTCAGTTCATCTTGGTAGGAGCAGTCTTCAGGCTGAAAATACCCAGAGCACTGAGGTGGGCATTTCTGCACACACTATCAACATCCACACACAGACCAGAAAGGAAAGCTTTGGCATTTCCCTCTGGGTCTGAGGCTCTGGGGTCCTTGATGTGGCCGTGCCCATGTCAACAGCACATATTCACTCAGGGCTTCCTCAGCTCCCTGTGGAGGACAACTCTACCCACAATGTCTGTCTTCGTCCCTACCCCAAGGAACGCTGAGGGCAATCAAAGAGCCTTTGCTTGGGGCTGGAGAGATGACCCAGTGGTTAAGAGCATTGACTGCTCTTCCAGAGGACCTGGGTTCAATCCTCAGCACCCACATGGCAGCTTACAGCTGTCTGTGACTCCAGTTCCAGGGGACCCAACACCCATTGCAAAACACTAATGCACATAATATAAAAAATAAGTAAATTAAAAAAAGAGAGCCTTCGCTTAAACACTGCATGCATGGTTAACAGCTGGATCTGACATAGTTCTGTGCATAAATGTGGGCAAATCCCTTCCCTTTAATACGCCTCCGTTTCTCTAACAGTGGATTACGCTGGAGAATGTGGAGTGAGAGCTTCTCCCAGGTTTCTTTCCTGCCACATTAGGAAAATGGTGTGGCGAGGGGGTACTGGGTTTCAGAGTCTGAGTCCCAGGTTCGAGTCTCAGCTTTGGCATGTGTAAACATATGACTTGGTTTCCAGTACAGCGTTCGACGTTTCTCCTTCTTCAACTTCGCTTTCCTGTGGCACTGAAAATGTGTGATGGTAGATGTCACCACAGACAGAGCTGTGGCAAA
>CABHPP010147825.1:0-40239 GCA_902168425.1 Peromyscus attwateri | reverse complement strand
ATTTCGTCATGAATATTCTGAAATGTTGTCTTTATTGATAATTCCAGGGTTTAATTAGATCACAGAAAGAAATTTTATTAATGTTCAAGTAGAAATAAGTGCATTTTACTAAAAAGCAATATAATTCAAAAAATTGTGGCAAGTATCTTGACCATAACCTATGACACACAAGTTCTTCACTTATGGATCCTATCTCTGAAACTTTAGATTTGAATATATAGCCTAAAATAACCAAATTACATCATCCAGGAAAATAGAAAGGAACCCTGGAAGGCAGAGGGAAAATGGGACCCCAATGTGAGGGATATGTGGACATACGTACAAACAATAGAGAAGGAAACAAACAATGAGGAACTTCACTGGGAGAGGGATATTTTTGTAATACAGAGGAATGAGAAATAAATGGCATTAAACAGTGCTTGAAAAAGTCATTGGTAAATATTAGATAAGTTTACCTATCTAAGGTACATATGTGTGTGTGCATTTAAAAACATATATGTGTGTGTGTTTGCATATGTATAAACATGTGAGTTTTACCATACAGAGTGATAATATTTCCCTACATTAGAAGCCATGGAGTATCTCACAAAAACCATAATGCAAGAGAAGAGAATTCTTCCTTATAGTTCTTGATCAGGTGGTCCAAAGGACCTCCAAAGTAATATGGGCTACTGCTCCTGCCCATGGTTACTTCTGAGAACTTGAAGACATGATGTAATGGTTTAAGACACCACTCACTTCAGATAGAACGCTCAAAGGAATAGACCTAGTATTAATGTTTAATACTCCTCCAGGATGGCAATCTATGAAAGAAACAGAAGGTGTTATTCCAACTGACAAGGGAGAAAAATCAATCAGTACTACTCCCCAACAGTAAATCATGAAAACTGCAGTGGGGACCAACACATCAATAAAGCCCCTGTTGTACAATAATGACATTTATATCTTATGGCAATCAACAGCTATCTCATTGACCTTAAGACCTTCTCAATAAAAAAGAACTTATGTCTATTACTGAAGAACAATAGCCAATGGCTGAAGAGGTCAAGGTTCCTAAAAGTTAATCTTCATTTGCCATTTTCATAAGTCAATATAGCTTCTAAACTGAATTCTGAATATTTATCCTAAACACACATTTAAGTGAAGTTCTCATCCTTCAACAAAGAAGCTTCATTATTTTATATCACGTGGAAGATACATCAGAGACCTGCAACTGGTCAAAATGCATGAAACAAATGACAAATAAATGATCAAAGTTAGAAGGTGTGATGTAAACATTTCAAAGTCACCACTCTAGAGGAAAAAATTAAAAACTAATTTCCCCATATTAAACGCAGGTGTGTTGATACTTTGAATATAATCTTTTACAAATTAAATTTCAGACTTAAGATAAAAAGGGCCACAAGAAAATGAACATTTGTTGTTTGAGTCATTATGATTATGACATTTTGTTGCAGCATCATTGGGAATTTCACATATCTACTTTTTAATCACGAAAATACACATTCATAAATTTAAAGATTTTGTTGTCCTTGTTTCTAAATGTACTTTCCTCTTTAAACACAGGAAGCTTCAATGCTAAACTCTGAAACACTTGGTACATGGATGTTGTTTGCAGTTTATGTCCCTCATTTGCATGTGTAAGTAATTTCAGTTGATGGATTTAGAAAGAAAAATTGAAAAATAATTGATATATCCCAAAAGGAAACATTCAAAAATACTACCATTTTAAAAAAAGTAATTGACAGTTTTTAACAGGTTTTCATTTTCTGATGAGTTCTAAACCTCACAACATATGGTAATTGGTTTGTCTAGAGATGATTTTTAAAATATGCACTTTTGTATAAGTGTAACTTCTTGAGCTGTCTGTCGTTTTAAATAAATTCACACTTTTCGAGCATTTTTGTTTCCACCTACTGCATCTAATTATGGAGTCTTGCCCCCTTGTCTACATTTAATAGTCTGAGGAGGCTCTTCTAAGAGAATATGCTGTTCTGTATAGGCAGTTGGTCCAGCTAAGAGCTCTTCAAATGTCTCTTACGTTATAAAATGTACATTGCTCACTAGCTATGTGAGTGCCTATATTCATGTACACTTCTTTTGTGACCTTGATTGCAAATGACATCATCTTAATGTTCAAACTTTTACAAAGGTAGAGTTTAGATGTCTTTATTCAAAGAAAAACTTCCAGATAACTTTTCATTTTATAAGAGAACAAGAACAGATAGGAAAAAAAGAACTTCAAATGAAAAGAAAAACATGATAAAAGAAAGTTAAATAATTGATTGCTAAATTTATATTGTCCTGTTAGGAAAGATATTTTGAAAGATATGTTTCAAATTACAGCCAAACAGAAGGCTTCCAAAGAACCGAAGATAAAATTTGGAGAACTCTTCCATTTCTGGAAGTCTTGGCAGGACCTATTACAAGCACATTTTTATCTTGGATTTAGAAAATGTAATGTTGTTTTTCAAAATTATGCTGAGAGTTGCTGAGACATTTTGCTGAGCAAATATTTTTGTTCTGTGCGTTTTTCTTAATCTAAAAATTAAAAGTCATGAAATAGCAAGGTATCTTTTTAAAGTGAAAAGTAACAAATTTTCACAGCGGTTTTCAAAGTATAAGATAAAACTAATTAAAGGTGATGATTTAGGTGATTGGAGTAAATATTAAAATAATATAGCCAGAGCTTTGTGTCATCTGTGAGCTACATTGCACTTTAACTTATTTTCCATTGCTTTTAAAGTTCTATTTAAAGAGACATTCACTTATACTTTCAAAATAGAAGACTCTGATTTCAAGACTGCCATTCATTTGTCCTAACAAAAGGTTGACAGACATCAAAATTAAACTCCAAGTATTAGACACAATTAGTAATGAGCTATATATAATTACAGATACTTCTCATGTATGGATGTTAGTTCACATTTTGTAAATATACCCATTACTTTTTCCATTTTTCTTGTTAAAATAACTACATTCATAGTTCTTTAGAGATGTGCTCAAAATGTCCTTAAATTCTGGTTGTGCCTCTTTGTGCTATGTAGGGGTAGTTAATTATTGCATAACATAAAATCCAATAAAATGGAAAGTGAAACTTAAAATTACCTGTAAATACAAATGTTTGAAAGCTGTAGCTAGTCACAATTCTGGCTTAGTAAATTAGAGGACATAGATTCTGCTCTAATAACCATGAATCCACTATGACTGAGTACTTAGCTAGTTTTCCAGTACCAGGCGAGGTTTCCCTCTTGATGAGTGGGTCTTAAATCTATTAGAGAGCTGTTGGTCACTGTCACGGCATGCCTACCTCTTCACAACAGACAGAGACCACTACAGGAAACCAAAGTCAATTAAAATACACAGGTATAGAACTCAATCCCAAAACATCTATAAAACATTGCTATATCCAAGTCTTAGGGAAATTTATGATAGAGAGGGTACCAGAGCAGCAGGGATTTTCCCGTGGGATTGTGTGTCTTAGTAACATCAGAAACCACACCCATAAAGTATTACTGTTAGGACTGTCCAAAGGTGAGCTGAACAAGAATGACAGGCCAAACTGGACAGAGAAAAGACCACAAGGCTTGAAACCTCTCCAAAGACCCATGGGTAACTGAGGAAAGCAGGAGTGGAAAAGATGGTGTTCCCCAGGGAAAACTACACCAATTGGATGTCCAGTGCCAAGTGATCAGCCCTGAAGACACACATCCAAGTAACATTGTACAGATTGACTAGGTTATATTTTATAATATATGTGTGTGTATTTGTATTCATATGTACATAGAATAAAAGTTACTGGAAAAAGAGACCATGAATCTAAGGGAGATCATAAAGGGTCATATAAGGAGGTTCGGGAGAAAGAAATTTTGTAATTATATTATGATCTCAAAAATATTTCAAATTCTTTTAACTCACTTCCAAGGTATTCCTAGCATTCTGTAATTCTGCATGTTAGTGATGTTAGAGACATTAAAAAATTCCATCTTTTTGCAATTCAAGGCATATCATGCCTTGGTTTACTGTTGAGAAGAAAATGTAGTAATTTTCAGGAACAGAGCTGCTTAGAAACTGAAATGGAAAATTTTATCATATATTTTTTAAGTAAAATCATAGTTTCATACTAGGATTTGCTGGGTTATGTTTATGGTACATATCTCAAAAATTGTATCATATGATGATACATAATATAATCATTTGTCAAAGTAAATAGCTTCTGTGACTGCGTTACACTAAATTCGACATTTACTTCTTAGAGTGAAGGGGTTAACTTCCAACATCCCAAGTCATACCATATGGAGCAGAAGATGCTATTACGTATTAGAAACTAGAGTTGAGAAATACTTTGTATAAAAGCAAAGGTACATAAATCTCAGTTCTTGAAATTTTTGGATGGGTATGTGGAGTGTTTGCATGTGCCAATATGTGTATATACTGATAGTTGTATATATCTGTATATACATTTGTCAGTCTCCATCACTTTCTTCTTTATACATTGAGGCAAAGTCTGTCACTTAAGCCCAGAATTCACCCACTGTATTAGTGTAACTAACAAACTTGGTCTAGGCATCTCCCAGTAGCACTTCTCTGTAGGTAGATTACAGTCTGGCTGCTGTATGTACCAGAATTTACCTGATTGTTGGGGATCAAAACTCTGGTTCTCATGTTTTTGGAACAGGCATTTTAGCAAATGAGATTATACCACTGAACCACATATGATAATTTTAAGTAATATTTAAATAAAAGATTCTTTTGTTCCATTGTTTCTGTTGTTGTTGGTCTGTTAAATGTGTGGTGCTGTAGTTGTTCAGTATTTTGCTTTTTTATTTCATTTAGTAAATTTGACTTTGGCTTTGATATCACTGCATGCCACAGGTTCAGCTGAGATTTTTTTTTTAATTGTTTCAAGTTACCTCCAGTAGTGTTTTCATTCTGTATACTGTTTTTCTAAGTTTTGAACAGTAACTGCTGTTCTTTCTCAACATGATTTTACTTTCACACATTGCTAGTCTACATAAGTTGGCATTTTATGATTAATTTTAGGTTTTTCTAACTTCTTCTTCTAATAGGACACTAGTTTATTGATTTCCTCAGAACTGTTATCAAACTCATATGTTTTCCAGCAATATCAGATCTATTATCAAGAATGTTACCCAAATTATCCCTTTTTTTTGTATTTCTCAGAAATCTTCCCTATTTGTTGGTTTTGTATTGATAGTTACTTGTTCTAAATAGGCCTTGTATGTTCACTATGTTTAGTTTAAAACCCTTATAATCATTAATGCTTATTGCACTTGGTTGAATATGAAATGTGTTAGTTTTGGAATTAATTATATACATAGTAATTTGGTCAGTGTTCTGAGCTTCTTACAATCCTATACAAAGTGTTCTCTTCAGCTTAAGTGATCTAATCAAGTTGATTCTTCAATCTAGAATGAAATTTGAGCAGAAAAATTGTACATAAAAGACCCCAAAGACAAGGATATCACCCTCCACACCTATTCAACAAAGAGTGTTAAGAACTAGAAAAATTATGTGAGTGAAAGAAATAAAAGGGATACAAATAGGAAAAGAAGAGGTCATTGTATACTTATTTGCATATAATACAATATATACATGAAAGACTCTAAAGATTCCACTAGGAAATCTCTAGAGCTAATAAATGCTTTTCAGAATAGTATCAAGATACAAAATTAATATATAAAAATCAGTAGTCTTCTATATACAAGCAATACACTGAAAAAGAAATCTGGGAAATAGTACCTTTTGCCATAATCCTCAAAAAAAATGTTGGGATAATTCTACCCAGAAAGTGAAAGAAATTGTAGAATAAAAACTATAAGGCAGAACTCAAGTGATAACTCAGGCATTAAGACAGCTACTTAGTTAAGTGATTACCAGTCTAAAATAACCGATTTAAAAATGGACATAGACCTAAACAAAGTTCTTAAATGATGAAACAGAAATGGCTGAGAAGCACTGAAAATGTTCAACATCCTTATCAATCACAGCTGATGAACACTTAAAGACTTTGACAGCAAGCCTAGGGCCTGAATAAGTCCAAGTAGGACAAAACTGATCATCCAAGGAAAAGGACACAAAGTGCCACCACTAACCAAGGAGCCATTTAGAGTTGATAGCTGTTGAGAGAGAGAAATTTATTTTTTCCAATAGAATGACACTTGGTATATCAACTACTTTCCAGGGTAGGCGACTGTGGTGGTTTGAAAGAATATGAACCCCAAAAGAAGAAGCACTATTTTGGAACAGGTGTGGCCTTGTTGGAAGAAATGTGTGGAGGTGGGTTTTGAGGTCTCATATATGCTCAAGCCACAGAGACTGACCACTTTGTGCTGCCTGTATGATATAAGGACTCTCAGCTACAGCAACATGTCTACATGTGTGCTCCCTTGATTTCTACCATGATGATAATGGACTAAACCTCTGAACAGTAAGTGAGCCACATGAATTTTTAAAAAGAGTTGCCCTGGAAAAGGCAACTTTTCACAGCAACAGAAATTCTAAATAAGGTGGAACTTGGTACAGGGACCGGGGTAATTCTCTGATAGGCCTGATCACGTATTTTGTTTGGAGGAATTTGGACTTTGGTACATTGGGTTAAGGATGTTTTATGCACTGCTTAATGGGTTATACTAGCAGAAGCATGTAAGACACTGTTGCTGATAATAATTTGAACTGTTGGGAAATAGATCAAGAGGCTTCAGAGGAAAATAATATTTGTATGTTGCCTAGAAATCATTAGAAATCATTCTTTTGATGTTTTGGTGAAGAAATGGGGCTGCATTTGTCATTGTCTGCAGAGTGTGCCTGAGGATAAAGTGAATAGTTTTGTATTAATTCCTTTGGCAGAGGAAATCTCAAAATAGACTAGTATAGACTCTGTCATGTGATTACTAGTGTTAACTCTAATTTGTATGCTGAGGAATATCTTTTTGTATTATGTGAATATATGTTATTCCCATTGATTATTATATCAGCTGCTTTGGCTATGGGAAGGCAGCTTAGAGGCAGGCAGGAAATCCAAGGAGAGAGACAGGAAAGAGAAAGGACAAGTCAAGAGAGATGCCAGCCACTGCCAAAGAAGCAGCAAGATGCCAGCAGACCAGTAATGCCATGGTCACATGACAACTTATAGATTAATAGAAATGGGTTAATTTAAGATATAGGAGTTAGCTAGCAAGAGGCCTGCCATAGGTCATACAACTTGTAAATAATATTAAGCCTGTGAGTGATTATTTTATAAGTGGCTACGGGATTGCATTGAGTGATTATTTTATAAGTGGCTACGGGATTGCAGGGCTGAGTGGTACCAAAGAAAACCTTCCAGCTACATTTATATAATGAAAAGGAGCAAACTGAGCAAGGAAAAATATTTGAGAAGGAAAGATGTGGTGGTATTGTATTCCCCAAAATATTGTGCACCCTAATAAATTTATCTGGGGTCAGAGAACAGATAGCCACAGGATACAGAGGCTAGAAAATGGTGGCACTCACGCCTTTATTCCTAGCATTCCAGAGACAGAAATCCCTCTGAATCTCTGTGAGTTCAAGGCCACACTGGAAACGGCCAGGCATGGTGACACACACCTTTAATCCCAGAAAGCTAGCCTTTAATCCCAGGGAGTCGTAGTAGAAAGCAGAAAGGTATATAAGCCGTGAAGACCAGAAACTCGAGGCTTTTGGCTGGTTAAGCATTTGGCTGGTTAAGCTTTCAGGCTTCTAGCAGCAGCAGTTCAGCTGAGAGCCATTCGGATGAGGACACAGAAGCTTCCAGTCTGAGGAAACAAGACCAGCTGAGAAGTTGGCCAGGTGAGGTTAGCTGTGGCTTGTTCTGTCTCTCTGACCATCCAGCATTTCACCCCAATAACTGGCTCCAGGTTTGATTTTATTAATAAGAAATTTTAAGACTCATGCTACAGAAAGGAGAATCAGAAAGTAGAATGGAGCTAAATTCTGGGTTCAAAAAGATAAACAGATTTATAAATTGAAAAGATGGAGTGGTGACCTCTGGTCATGAGCCCACCAACTAAGCTTCCACCATGTGAAAAGGAATTTAAAAAATGCATAAAGCCAGGTGTGGTAGTGCACAACTTTAATCTCAGCTCTCAGAATGCAGAGGCTGGCAGATTTCTGAGTTTGAGGCCAGCCTGGTATACAGATTCAGTTTCAGAAAAGCCAAGCTTAGGTTGTGAAGATGGAGAACAGGAATCTGGTAATGGTACAACTGAACTAGAGGGCCATGTTCGTGCCCTAGCAAGTAGCAGAACTTGGCAGCTTTGGCCATGTGGTTCTACCTTTATAGTCCGAAATGACTAAGGAAAGACACTGAGGTTAGGCATGTGTCAGGGATGTCCCTGAATGGAGGTCTGGAAAGGTCATTGCATGCAGTTGTGAAGGTAAAGCCTGCATTGCCTTGGAGACCCCAAGATGTTTGTGAGGTTAGAGTCATCGGTTATCTGCTGAGGAGAGCTGTTAACAGGATATGGAACCAGACCAAGAGAAAGAAATGCATTTCAGTCAACAAAGTTTAAAGGAGTTGGAGATCTGAAGAGTGTTTTAACATCAGACATGGAGATGCAGAGTTTGAAGTTTGCCCTGCTGGTTTTCAGTCTTCTTTGGTCCAAAACTTCCTCACTACACTCCCTTCCTTACATTTTGGAATAGTAATGCATATCTTATACCATTATATGTTGGAAGGATGTGACCTGTTTTTTTGATTTTGATTTTACAAGGGATTATAGTTAAGAGATTACATGAATCTCAGAAGAGACTTGGAACTTTAGCTTTTTAAATAAGTTTGACACTGTTATAGACTATGGGGAATTTTGAAGTTGGACTGAATGTATTTTTACATTATGGTATGGCTACAAGTCTTTTGGGGCCAGAGATTGGAATGTGGTGCTTTGAAAGAAAATGTTCCCCAAAGGAAGTGGCACTATTAGGAGGTGTGGCTTTGTTTGAGGAAGTATGTTCCTATGGAGGCAGGCTTAGAGGTTTCACTGTGCTCAAGCCATGCCCAATGAGGCAGATGACTTCCTGTTGCCTGCAAGATGTAAGAAGTCTCAGCTCCAGTAGCATGTCTGCCTGTGTGCTTTCTTACCACCTGCCAGGATGATAATGGATCTAATCTGAGACTTTAAGACACCCCAATTAAATGTTTTCCTTTACAAGTGTTGCCTAGTTCATGGTATCTCACCACAGCAATAGAAACTAAGAGTAAGACAGTCACATACTCTGGAGTAGTTGATCAATACAAAATAGACTCCATGGGTTTTCTTTTTTTTTTTCCTTTGGCATTTATTTTCATTTGTTTGTGTGTTTTCTTAATTATTTAGAGAGAAAATGAAGGTGAATGAACAAGAAGTTAAGGAGGATCTAAGATATCGTATGGGGAATAAAATAAAAAACTTAACAAAAAAATGACACTTCTAATCAAGAGAAAAATAGGTTAGTATAAAGCAACTTCTTTGTTCTAAAAAATTAAAGAAGCCATGCTTAAAGTATTAATTTTTAAAAAAAACATATAAAAAGATAAAACTCCAGTTTAAGGACAAAATGTTTAGCAAAGAAAATTATAAGTCTCACAAGAGAAGTAACCATAAATCAGAAAATCAGAACTGAAACTCAAATTAACAACAAATTTACTTTTTAGAGTAACACTATTCAGTGAAAAAACAACAACCACAACCACAACACAAGAAAACATTGGTTACTCTATAGTATCATTCGGTAGATATTAGTCTCTTCAAATGGTCTTACAATTAGTAATGTATCTATTTTTGAATGATAACACCTAACCAAATAATTTGTCAAATTGCATATCATATTTATTTACTAGCATTTATCTTTTTTTGTATCTTAATGAAAATATAATTATATCACTTCTTTCCCTTTCTCATTTTAGCCCTCCAATATACTTTCTCTCTAACCCCTCCACTGGTCCCCCACTTTTATATTGATGTATATGTAGAGAGAGATATATAAATACAATATCCTGAGTTTATTTCTGTTGTCTGTGTATGGATGGTTTCAGGACTAATCATTTTGTATTGGATACCTAATTATGGAACTCATCCTTAGAAAAGGCTAATTTTTCATCTGTCAGTAGTCACTGTTTGTAGTTTGTTGTCTAAGGGGACAACCTGTATTTCCCCTTGTAACTGTCATATCTTCTGATATTGTCATTGATTTTTTTAAGTGTCCTCTTTGCAACTAACTGGAGGTGTGTTATCTATGAGCTTTATTTTATAGGTCCTCAGTATATAATTTTCTTTACACAACAATCTTCTATTTGGAATATTTGAAGAAGTCGTTTTTTCTTTTTCTTTTCTTTTCTTTCTTTCTTTTTTTTTTTTTAAATTTAAGCCCATTAAGAAAAATAACAGCCAAACCCCAGGCTGAGCTCCAGGAGTCCAGTCAAAGAGAGAGAGGAGGGATTCTATGAGCAAGATCATGATGGGGAAACCTACAGAGGCAACCAAACCAAACTAGTGGGAGCATGAGCAAGACAGTTTTTAGCTTGGTCTGCTTAAGGTCCCCTGGCAGTAGGATCAGGATCCATCCCTGGTGCATGAGCTGGCTTTTTGGAGCCCACTCCCTGTGGCGGGACACCTCGTACAGCCTTGATGCAGGGGGAGGATCTTGGACCTGCCTCTACTGAATGTACCAGACTCTGCTGACTCCCGTAGGAGGCCTCACCTTCTTGTAGGAGGGAATGAAGGGTGAGTTGGAGGGAAAGGCTGGAAGGGCAGAAGAAGGGAAGAGGAGAATCTGTGATTGGTATGTAAAGTGAATAAAAAAAATCTTAATAAAAAATAAAAGAAAAAGAAGATTATGAAGCCCTCGTCCCAGTTTTTATAATCTCTCTTTTCTTTTGCTTCAGGATGTGTGAGCTTCAGCTGTGTTCTAGCTTCTCTATTATTACATTAGAGTCTGTCACATTCCAGGCCCTTGCTTGATTAGTTTCATTCAATACAGCTTTGCTCTGAAGTCATCTGATTCTGTATTAAAATTTTTCTTTCACAGTTCAGAGCTCTCCACTCTGTTTTGCTGAAGAAGGGTTTGTATTTACTCCAACTTCTTCTCTGCTTTGTTTTGGAGGGTTTTACCTAAATTAATGTAATTTTTGAGGTTGAAATTCATGAAAGTTATATATTTTAACTTTTTAGATTACATAAATTTCTGTTTTCTGGATTTGAACAAATCCAAAATACACCTGGGGGCTTGTAATGTTGGAGACTGTTACCAGAAACACCACATATTATCAGCTTGTAAATATTATTAAAAAAAGGTCAAATTGTAAATAGATATTAATTTTAAGTTTTATCTCTCTCTTCCTCTACATTTATTATAGATATTAGAAAGAAGAGTATAAACTCCAAACAGTATTTTTACAAGAAACTAATTATATTAAGTCCTCTGACAAGGGACTTCATTTTGTTTAAGGTATGCCCAACACTTAATTTGTCCACATTCCCATGTACTAATCATGTCCATGGGACAGAATCCTGAGCAGAACAAATGGGCTAAAATTCTCTCAGAAAATAAAAGTAAGGTATTAGAAAGAGGTATTAATTTTCCTTTTCCTTCTGCCTACCCTGAATGCAGTCATGATCGTGAGTGTTGAGTAATTACCCTGCCACCAAGAAGATGAAAGTCATTGATAAGGATGAGTAAACAAGAAGAGAGAAGGAACAGGAGTCATCAATAAACATCCTCTGGCCAACACTGGTATGGTCCCAGAAATGAAACTCTCCCTGAGATCCATTTTAAATGTAGGCAATGAACATAAATGCTTTTAAAAAAGGCAGACCTCTGAAACATGAAAGGAGATGGGCCATGAAATGTTCCTTGACAAATGAACTAGGAGAGCGTGATTGATGAACATCCTCCACTTACAGGAGTATGTACTCCTCTTTTTCTAACAGTCAGAATTCAGTTCCTGTCATGGACCACTGATTGCTGTATGTTTCAAGTACCCTTCTTAGCAGAATGTAACTTTAGCCACAGTCTTTCTCTTTTATCTTATGCAGGTTTTGCAAGAATCAGATAATATGTACTTTCATGATTTTAAATGGTAGTAGATTTTAAATCGTAAAATTATAATGAGCCACACAAAAACAAAAAGAAAATGGAACACATTGTTCTACAAATTCAATGAAGTAATTTATTATGATTTAGGATACTCTTGAAGAGTAGCTGAATGTGTTTTCTAACTCATTTCTAAGAGCAGTAAATGAGCAGATGTGAGCTAGGCTAACAGGCAGGTTTTGCATTTGTTATTTATCTACCTAATGTATTACTCCTATAAAATCAGTATGTCTTAAAGTTAGTAGTGTAACCAGCTGAAACTATTCATAATCAGTACTTTTTCTATCTGCATGGACTGTCTTTAAATATATTAGATTTCAAACAGAAAAGTTCAGTGTGTGCTAAGCAATAAAAAGATTCCCGTACATGTTAGAGTACATACTACTATGGAGAGAACTTTAAAAATAAATACTCAGAAACAATCATAGTAGTATTTATATTGTAAGTGAACAAACTAGAACTCACAGAAAACCAGGCACAATCAACAATCATACTTTCCGTGAGAAACAAGAAGTTTATTACTTTCAGAAGTTCTGGATCTATTTTCAAAACAAGGTTATTGGTCAGGGAAATGGCTCAGAGAGTAAGGCCCATTCTACCAAACCTGAAAACATGAGTTGGATTGCTGGAGCACACATAGTGGAAAGTAGAGAATTTTGTTCTGCATGTTGTGTGCACGCATACATACACACACACACACACACACACACACACACACACACACACACTCACACAAAATATATCAATGATTATGTAGGTGTGGACTTGTAGTCAAAGTTGATCTGTAGGGATTAAGGTTAGTCTAAAATGCCAGTCTTTTGAATTTGCAGATGTGGAGGGGAAGAAGCAAAGGAAAATTCGCATTGGTCCTTTAACTCCAATCACTCCGATCATCCTTCACCATTTGAATAAAGTAGCCACTTCTCAATTTCTATAACATCTTACATAGTTCTTTCTTGATGCTAATGATAAATTGGAAATACAGAAGAAAATTTAAGGCACCTTTAACGAAAGTAGCCTGATTAATAGTTACCATTTCAATTTACTTCCCAGAAAGACAAATATGTTCCAAATTGAGGGGCTTTGTTTTCTTCTACTTTCCATAAATTCCTCCAAAATCCTCATTCCTGAACTTGAAACTCTTTGGCGTGGTTTACCTTGATTATCAAACTGATTGGATTAAGAAGTGGTTAGGGCTTTGCAAACTTGACGTGTAGATAGCCTGATGATGGTTAATGCTACGAGCATTATTGAAACAATGGAGACCTATTCTGAATGTGATCATCACTAACCCATAATGTGGGAGCCTGAAAGAATAAAGTAGAAAAAAATGCCATATAGTGTTGCTAGAGTTTTCCTGCCTGGCCCATGGTCAGGACAAATCTCTCTCACCTGCCAGTCCCACAGCCGCTCAGACCCAACCAAGTAAACACAGAGACTTATATTGCTTACAAACTGTATGGCCATGGCAGGCTTCTTACTAACTGTTCTTATAGCTTAAATTAATCCATTTCCATAAATCTATACCTTGCCACGTGGCTCGTGGCTTACCGGCATCTTTACATGCTGCTTGTCCTGGCGGTGGCTGGCAGTGTCTCCTTCCACCTTCCTGTTCTTTTCTCCTCTCTGTTAGTCCCGCCTATACTTCCTGCCTAGCCACTGGCCAATCAGTGTTTTATTTATTGACCAATCAGAGCAACAGATTTGCCATACAGAACATCCCACAGCAATATAGCTCAGCCTTCTATTTCTTTTCTATATGCTCTGCTTTGCCATGCTTCCTTGCTAAGCTGTGTCAAACCCAGAGCCAAATGACAGGATTTTTTCCTTTTAAATGATTTGGCTCAATTATTCTGTCATAGTAAAAATACATATTGAAAAACTCACCCTGGAGATGTGGGAATAGTTGTACAAAAAGGCATTCCTCCAAAGGTGCATGTCACATGGCAGGAGATGTTGTCTGTGGGTACCCTGAAGAGTTTCATGACTCACAGCAGTAGAAATGAGAGCATCATATAAGAAGATAAGTGAGTTAATTGAATGATTGTCAAGCATAGTTTTGGGGAGGTATTATTAACTTGTATGTCTATGAAATAAAAGACCTCTTTATTTCAACCTAATTCAATTGGCAGCAAAGAGCTGTGTGTCAATCATGTGTTTCCATTTTCCTGGGGCACAAGTCTTTTTGATATGCAGTTTCAGATCTTCCTTAATTTCAAAGTTATTCCTTTTGTTATCTTCAAATACTGTCTCAGTTGGATTTGTTGAATATACTCTAAGCATTTAATACTTCAAAGGAGCTATGTACTCTTTTATGTCTCCCATATCTCTTGCAGTCTCTATTATTAGTTGAATATTTTTGGCTTTTCCCTTCTATACTTATTGTAGTTTCCTCGAGTCTTACTTCTAATTGACATTTCCTTTTTCTGTTTTAATTATAGAAAATTAATGTGTCTATCAATATCTAAAATTGTTCATGTACTCACTTTTTCCTCATCCTTATCTTTTAAAAATTAAATAATTAGAACTCATCATTAAAAGGGAGACAAGAATTTTACAGGAGTATTTTAGTTTTGTTGACAGTAACTAATATAATTATGTCATCAATATTTACAAAATTCAAAGCATAATACTACAATATTGATATATTTTTAAGAAATTATTAATATTTAAAGACAGTATAGGATGAAGAAATAAGCGATTTTTAACTCAGAGTTACATGCTTCATTTATATGAAATTCAACATAATTCAGAATTATTCTGTGACAACAATAATTACATACTTACAAAATGGGTAACCTCTGTGACTTGGAACTGAAGAAGGGATTTTTTTCTAGAATGTTGAAAAACTCTACCATGTGGAATGGTACACATCTTTAACCCCAGCACTTGGCAAGTAGAGGCAGGTGGATCTCTATGAGTTTGACGTCCGCCTGGTCTAAATGGAAGATGCTGTCTCAAACACACACACACACACACACACACACACACACACACACACACATACAAACATGCGCACATACTCACACATGACACACTCATACATAAAAAAAAATAAAATAAATGAAAAGAAAATCATTGTATTTAATTAAGGTGTGGCTTATAAGGTTTGCATCTTTCTTCAAACTCATTCATCTATATGCTATTAATTCCTGTGCACTTCATAAACTCATATACAAATTAGGCATCTCTAACAAGATGGTGTAAAATACTCATTGTAATCTGATTTATAGAACAACATGTACTAATGGTGAGATATTTGACTTAAACATAGTTGGATATTACTTAAAATTGGAAAAAAAATATATCCTAAATATATGGAGAATATAATGTTTTATTCTTACTATAGAGAGGGAAAGTACTTCAAGATGGGTGAAACTTGAACACTATAAACAACAGAAGTTCCATTTCTATAGTACCATTCCTTTATTTAGTTTATAGTTTGATTTCTTCATAGGTTGAGGTATTTAGGTATTTTAGTATGTCATGGAGTAGTAGGAAGAGTGACCTTAAACCATCTGCCTCTAAAATGTCAATAAGTATTCATCTGAGAGGTGCTATTACTAAACACTATACCAACACCATACAATTCATACACTCGAGAAATCCAAATTTCAATCAGGATTTTCTTTAAATACTATTCAAAATTTATAACATTCTGTAGACATTAGCAGATTTTACTAAATATATTCCAATTAATGAGTTTTAATTAATCATTTGTTTCATTATTTTAATTTAATGATACTCTACAAGTAATTTATTCCTTAATAGAAAAAATAATATATATATATATATGTTATTCTGAGAATTAAAATTTTCAATATCAGTTAATCTTTCCAATAACCACTATATAACACAAGGTATTCACTAAAATTTATTTGGCTGTTTGTAAAATGACTAATATATTTTGTGTAAAGGTCACACTGTTTATTTTTAAAATCTGAAATTATTTGCATGTTGATGTATTCATTAGAATCTTACTCCAATTTTTGGTCAACAACAAATAAGTTGTTTTTATTATAGATTTTCAAATATTTTTATTGAGTTTGACAAGTCCACTTGTGATTCACATGCATCATGTGATAGAAGTGCAGGTACACATTCAGTTTATTTCAATTTACATAGGAAATGAACACATACAATTATCTATCTTGTGGTTGTGCTTAGGTAGAAAACTGAGGTTCAGAGTGAAGTAAAATATATAGTATGCTTTTCACCTAAAAAAGCAAAATACCACTGGTGAACCCACTTTGAAATCTTGCTCTGTGCTGACAGTTGAACTATAACTGTATTTCATAAACCATAGCACTCCCAAGTTACTGAAAATAAATTGATTTTCTGGAAATATGCGACACACGGGTTCTCAGTGTGAGTCTTGAACAGTCTATCCCTAAAGTAGTTATTTCCATTTACACCGCTGACCTGCCCGCATCTTCTGTGCTACTGTAGTTTTTCATGTACTTCAAAAGCTACAGATCTGTTTCCATCCCTCTTAATCTAATATAAACTGCACATGCTTCTATCAGTAAAGGCCTTCATTTTTATCAGTCTTCGATTTCATGACACCAATGGTTCTATATTTCACAGCAAAGGGAGCAGAATGAAATTACACATCGCTCAGATTTCAGCAATATCTGCTTTATGTGATTCAGGAGCTCCATACAAAGACGAGGTCATTCTTAATATTTCAGAAAATGTTTCTTCCTGGGAATTCCATATGATAAGCTTTACAGTGTGTTGGATACTTTTATTTGGAAAACCTGAAAACAATAAAAAACAATTAAAGGATAAAATGACAATGTTCAATATGAACTTAGGCAATTAAAAAGTTGTTGTCCCAAACCATGACACACTACACTATCTATACAGCATAAATTTAGAACAATGGAGTTAGCAAAGTTGCTAAAGTATTCCAAATTTAGTATAGGCACCATTGGTAAGTTTAAGCATAGAGTCAAAAGAAAGTGAGAAAGATAAGAAAATATAATTGTATATATTCAAAAAATTATAGAAAAATTAAGAAAATGTGTTTAATTTCAAAACAAGTTGCTCCTTTGTACTCAATGATTATATGCATGCACATTTTGAGTATAAATTTAATTATAATGTTCTAATTCAGTTTTATCAGAACTTAAAATATAAGGAGAAAGACAATTGTATAAGAATGAAAAGAAAATGTAAAAAGGAAGTCTTACTGAAAGAGAACATTTTTAGATCTTAAATCTGCACTGTAGTGTAAGACAGATTCCTTTGGAAACATATTTGTGCATAATATGGAATGAACTAATTTCAATCTTCCATTTGAATTATATGTGAGTGGGGTGGTTATCAAATTTCCCCCTGTATGGTAGTGTTACAGAATTTCTTTGGGTCCATGTTGATATCCTACTAATTTCAATTTATAGCATTGGGTATGGTAGAATTAGTTCAGATGTTCCAGTCTGTTGATCTGAGACATTGTAATGTATTAACTATCTGCCACAGAAACACCAGGCACTAGAGAGAATGGTAAGGTCTCAGTCATACAGATGGTTGTCAGGGCAAAGATCCAGTCCTGTTGTGAAGGCAGAATTCTGAATATGGATGGTGAACAGAAGAGGATTTGCATGTGCTATAATCCATGAGAGCAGCCAGGGGGAGATTCCATGTCTATAACTGGGTAATTGACTGGAATGGCTTGTCTGAATAGATGTAAGCTGATTTGAAATGATGGAGAATGAAGCCCTGCTGGGAACCTGTAGCAGATCTGAATAAATGCATGGGCTGAAGCCAGAGAGCAGAAATTAAGCCTCCTGAAAACCAGGGATGTGTGACCATGTACCAGGAGTGAGTCCAGAAGCATATGCCAAACCAAGATCAACAAGGACCAGCTGTCACCATCGTAATACAGGTGGAAAAGAAAAGAAGCTGGAGACAAAGAGATCTGAAGCAAAGGATTCTAAAGGAGACATGTACGTGTGTCTTTTCAGATGCTTGGGTAGTCTGTTAGTTATAAACTTTTATTCAACGTGCCTGCTGTAATTACTACAGTTCCATTCACACTGCAGGGATTTCTGGTATAATTGGCATGACTGAAAATTCATACTCCTTAATATCGGTTCAGAGTCTCAGCATAGCAAAGTCATGGTGATGTTGACATGGGTGAAATGGCATGACTGGAATGTCTAACACACACACACACACACACACACACACACACACACACACACCATTTGAAATGGATGTGACAGATAATTTCTATCCTGACTTGAAATAAAGTAGGAATGCTCTTGATTATAAAATCTTCTTGGCTATAATAAATATTCTGATAAATGCTTTTGGCTCTTATGGTGATTGCGGTTTTGTTTGCTTATTCTTCTAAATGCAGAAAGGACATGAGAAATATGTGTGAAAATGGGCTTCCTCAAGTGAGTAAATGTGGAAGAACTTACCCTTTTTACTCTAAATCATCAGTCTACTGGATGTGATCTCATTTCTCTGTCAAATCCTTCTATCTACGTTGGAGGGCAAGTCAAACCCCCTGGGTTGTGGAATCTTTGTTTTATATAATGCATTAAATCACAGTTGAATGGATCAACTTCTGTAGGATGGGATTCCATGCTCTCTCTATCTTAATATAGAAAGACTACATTTACAAAAGAAGAAATTTGGAAATATTTAACTGTAGATTACAATCATCTGAGCTATGGATAAAGCCAAACAGACTACTCATTTGTTATAAGTATTGCGGCAATTAGTAATCATTGTTTGTTTATGTTTTCTCATCTGAAAGCTGCCTTAATAATGGCTTTCATCTCTGTATTTTTAGTGAAGACAGTGTCTATGTGTGTTCAAGATACTATCATTGTGTTTGTAAACATTACAAGCCACACACATATACATAAAACATATGTACCTGGATATTATATATATATATATATATACACAAATAGATTGATATGTATATGTATATATTTCTTAAACCATGTAAAATGCATGTGAATTTAGCAATAATTTTGCTCAAAAGTAGTATCAATATCTGTAGTAATACTGAAACAGGAAATCAGCAACAACAAAAAGATGTTCATATTAATATATATAATATGCTCATATTATATATAAAATATTTAATCACTTGGTATAACAAATATGTAAGTAACTCATATTTTAAAAGTGGAATGCAATGTATATTTACATTTTGAAATGTAATAAATCAACCAAATAAATCTATCAGCTCACAGAATTTTTAAGATTTTTTTAAAATAAATTCGTTCTTTGAATATTTCATGCATTTTATAATATATTCTTCTTATTCTTGCATCTACCACATGCTTTCTCTCTAGCACCCTCTGTTAGCCATTCCCTACATATACCATTTCCACATTAATGTCTTTTTGTTTCCTTTTATGACTCTCTGATTTTAACCTGTGCCATCTATGTGAACATGAATATAGAATTGTGCATTGGAGCCTGTGGGCTCATTATTATGAATAAAACTCAATACAATGATCTACAACCCCTTGAAAACAACCAATAATTCAGAAGGGAGAATTAAGGCTCTCTCATCCAGTGCTGACCATTGAAGGTGTCATTCTTTTTTTTTCTTTGTTTCATTTTACATAACAACCACAGTTTCCCCTCCCTCCTCTCCTCCCATTCCCTCCCCCCACCCCTCTACCCCACTCATTCACTGCTCCTCCCTTTCCATTCAGATGGGGTAATGTCTTGCTTGGGAATCCACAAAGCATGGCATATCAAGTCAGGGCAGGACCAAGCTCTTCCCTGCTGCATCAAGGCTGAACAGGGCATCCACCATAGGGAATAGGTTCCAAACAGCCAGCTCATGTATCAGGGACAAGTCCTGGTCCCACTGCTAGGGGCCCCAGAAAAGACTAAGCTACACAACTGTCACCCATATGCAGAGGGCCTAGATCTGTCCCATGCTGGCTCCCTAGATATCCACCCATCCATCCATCCATCCATCCATCCATCCATCCATCCATCCATCCACCCAAAGTTTGTGAGCTCCCATAAGCTCAGGTCAGCTATCTCTGTGAGTTTTCCCATCATGATCTTGATGCCTCATTGCTTATATAATCCCTCCTCCCTCTCTCCAACTGGACTCCCAGAGCTCAGCCCAGTGTTTAGCCCTGGATCTCTGCTTCTGTTTCCATCAGGTACTGAATGAAAGCTCTATGATGTCAATTAGACACCCTCTCCACTATTGCTAGGAGTCTTAGCTGGAGTTATCCCTATGGTTTCCTGGTAGTTTTGTTGGCAAACAGGTTTCTCGCCATTCCCATAATGGCCCCCTCTATCAAAATATTTCTTTTATTGCTCTTTCCACCATCTCATCCCCAACTCGACCATCCTGATCCCTGTTTTATTCCCCCCACCCTTCTTCTCTTGTTTCGATATCTTATCTAATTCCTCCTCCCAGGGAGATCCTTGTGTTCCTTTTAGGGTCCTCCTTGTTACCTAGCTTCTCTAGGGCTGAGGATTGTAATCTGGTTATCCTTTGCTCTACATGTAATATGTAATTGGTGTTCTTTCAACCTATGACCTTGGCGTACCAGCTCCTAGGGCATGACCTCTTGCCTAGCTTAAGACATGGAACTCTGTCTCAAAAAACCAAAAAAAAAAAAAAAAAGACATGGGGAGCATGTACAGAGGTCCTTTCTCTCTTGCACTCTTGGATGGTGGAGACTGAATTAGGTGGCATGAAGTATCATGGGACTGGTTCTCAGCCTTCCAGGACTCTGCGACTGAGTCTCACTTATCCTGTATTAGTGAGTTGTTTGCCCCCCCAATATAATCCTTTAATCAATAGTCCTTTTATCAGTAATCCACATATTTCCTGCATTGTCAATATCCATTTATGAAAGAGTTCATACTATGTTTGTCTTTCTAGGTCTGGGCTACCTCACTCAGGATGATTTTTTCTAGTTCTATCCACTAGCCTGACAATTTTATAATGTCATTGTTTTTTCCCACTGAGAAAATTGTGTATACATACCATATTTTCTTTATCCATTCTTTGATTGAGGGGCATCTAGGCTGTTTCCAGTTTCTAGCTATTATGAATAAGGCTGCTACAAACATAGCTGAGCAAGTGTCCTTGTGGCATGGTTCAGCATTCTTTGGGTATATGCCCAAGAGTGGTATAGCTGGATCTTGAGGTAGATTGATTCCCAATTTTCCATGAAACTGCCATAGTGATTTCCAAAGTGGCTGTATAAGTTTGCAGCTCCACCAGCAGTGGAAGAGTATTCCCCTTACTCCATATCCTCTCCAACATAGGCTGTCATTAGTGTTTTTGATCTTAGCCATTCTGACAGGTATGAGATGGTATCTCAGAGTCCTTTTGATTTGCATTTCCCTGATGACTAAGGATGTTGAGTACTCCTTGAAGTGTATATCTGCCCTTTGAGATTCTCCTGTTGAGAATTCTCTGTTTAAATCTTTACCTCATTTTTAATGGGATTATTTGGTGTTTTAATGTCTATTTTCTTCAGGTTTTTTTTTATATATTTTGTCAGATGAGATCATGAAGATCTTTTCCCATTTTATAGGCTGCCATTTTGTCTTATTGACTATGTCCTTTGCCTTACAGAAGCTTTAGTTTCAGAAGTTCCCATTTATTAATTGTCCATCTCAGTGTCTATGCTACTGGTGTTATATTTAGGAAGTGATCTCCTGCACCACTGCATTCAAGGTTAGTACCCACTTTCTCTTCTATCACCTTCAGTGTAACTGGGTTTATGTTGAGGTCTTTGATCCACTTGAACTTGAGTTTTGTGCATGGCAAGAAATATGGTTCTATTTGCATTCCTCTCTATTCCACCATCTAGTTATGCTAGCACCATTTGCTGAAGATGATTTCTTTTTTCCATTGTATATTTTTGGCTTCTTTGTCAAAAATCAGATGTTCATAAGTATGCAGATTGATGTCAGGATCTTTAATTTGATTCTATTGATCTATGTGTCTGTTTTTATGCCAATACCAAATAATTTTATTAGTATAGCTCTATAGTAGAGCTTGAAGTGAGGGATGGTGATAACTCCAGATGTTCCTTTATTGTACAGGATTGTTTTAGCTGTCCTGGCTTATTTGTTTTTCCATATGAAGTTGAGTACTGTTCCTTCAAGATCTGTGTTGGGATTTTAATGAGGATTGCATTGAATCTGTACATTGCTTTTGGCAAGACTGACATTTTTACTATGTTAATCCTAACAATCCATGAGCATGGAAGATCTTTCCATTTTCTGATCAATTTCTTTCTTCAAAGACTAAAAATTCTTGTCATATATAAATATATATATATTTCATTTGTTTGATTAGAGTTATTCCAAAATATTTTATATTATTTGTGGCTATTTTAAAGGGTATTGTTTCTCTTATATCTTCCTCAGTCCATTTATTTTTTTTTTTTTGTATATAGGAGGGCTACTGATTTTTTTTTAGTTAATCCAGTCACATTACTGAAGGTGTTTATCAGCTGTTGGATTTCCCAGGTAGAATTTTTGGAGTCATTCATGTATACTGTCATATAATCTGCGAATAGTGAAAATTTGATTTCTTCCTTACCAATTTGCATCCACTTAATTTCTTTTTGTTGCTTGTATCCACTTAATCTCCTTTTATACATCTTGTTTTCTCTGTTTATGTTGATTGAAATTTTTACTGGCTATAGTAGTCTAAGATGGCATCCATGTCCCTTAGTGTCTGTAAAATATCTGTCCAGGACCTTCTGACTTTTAGAGTCTTTATTGAGAAGTTGGGTGTAATTCTCATTGGTCTGCCTTTATACTTTACTTGGCCCTTTTCCTTTGAAGCTCTTAATTTTTTTCTTTATTCTGTAGATTTAGTGTTTTGATTATTATTTGAGGAGGGGATTTTTTTGGTCCAGCCTATTTGGTGTTCTATAAGCTTCTTGTATCTTTATAGACATTTCCTTCTTTAGGTTGGGAAAGTTTTCTTCTATGATTTTCTTGAGTATGTTTTCTGTTCCTTTGAGCTGGGATTCTTCTTGTTCAATCCCTATTAGTCTTATGTTTGGTCTTTTCACGGTGTCCCACATTTCTGGATGTTTTGTGTTAGGAATTTATTGGATTTACCATTTTTTGACTGATGAATCTATTTCCTCTATTGTATCTTCAATGCCTGATATTTTCTCTTCCATCTCTTATATTCTGTCTGTGATGCTTCCATCTGTAGTTTCTGTTCACTTCTCTGGACTTTCCATTTCCAGCATTCTGTTGGTTTGTGGGGTTTTTTTTATTGTTTCTTTTTCAGTTTTCAAGTATTAAACCATTTTCTTTACCTGTTTGACTGTTTTTTCTTGGCTTTCTTTGCTTTCTTTAAGGGATTTATTGATTTCTTCCAATGTTTTGCTTGTCTTTTCCTCGACTTCTTTAAGGGAATTTTTCATGAAGGGTGTTGTCCTTTTACAGGCCCAGTACACATAACTGTAATTGCTGCAAGTTCATTGTTGCAATGTTCATGCCATAACCAGAAAATATCATTTTGGAGCCCTTCTTCTTATCTCTGTTCTCTACATTATTTCTGGCCCCCTTTCAAGGTTTCCTGAGTCTTAAAGGAATTTGCTTGCATGGGGATGAGCATTAAAATGCCATTAAGTTTCAATATCTTGAGGAGCAATAAGTTGCTACATTCATCACCTTTCACTACAAGGAAAGTCTCCTCTGACTAAGGCTAAGAGTAGCATTTGCCTATGGGCATTAACATAGATACATAGAAGATTGTTTGAAAGTATTTCATTTTAAGTACTTTACTTAGAGCCTATGATTTCCCCAGATATTAGTCTTTAACCAGGCTTACAATGACAGTAAGAGACTTCATGAAAACTGGGCCCTAAAATAATGAGAAAGTTATTGGTCGTGCCTTAGGAGTTCTGCCACTACTGGGCATGTGGCTACATCTGTGGCTATCTGGCAGATTGTAAATAACCCAGGCACAGAAAATCAATCCATGCACTTATTTTAAATAAACAGGAAATAATATTTTGAAAACTGAATTTTCAGAAATAATGTATAGTTACAACACTAGACATACATACACGTTTTATTGAACTCAGTGAATTTTACTAAAACATTGCTTATTGGTGATCAGAAATTCACACCTTTGTCGACATCTTCTGTTTCGTCCAGTAGCTATGTAACAGTGAACACAGACCCTCTGACTTTTTAATTTTCAAGCCTTTAAAGAACAGAAAAGCCCATGGAGTGAATTAATTGCTTTTTCCAAAGGCAAGATATTAAATGATTTCTAAGAAACAAACCATAAATTGAATGATAAAACTACTAAGTCATATTAAAAATTATCGAAAATAGTTATTTCTTATAGATATTATATTTATATAACTAGTCTGTTTCATTCTGTTTTAAATGGTGCTATAGTAATAAACAATGTACCCGGTGAGAGCTGTGCAAGGTTTCACCACTCCTAGTCAATCTTTATTCATTGGAGTTTTAAGAGTCTGTGTGATAAACAAACCCTAGTTATGTCATTGTATTCACTTGAAAATGATGGGGAGAAGTTTCCTACCATGTGGAAGGGAAAAGCTATTTTTAATAGATATTAAGTTATTTCCAAAACAGCATGAAAATGTCAGTGCTGCCTAAGAGACAAACTGAAATGAATGGAGCCATTGAGGGCCAGAGACAGTGCTATCTGTGGGACATACTAGCAGCTTATTTATAATTTCCTAAATTCATCCATTACAGATTTCTTTCTCCTAATTTTCATATGTGTGAATATATATTTATATATCTTCACAATTCTACTTTGTCGAAAAAATATTCTTTTTAAGCACTTGAAAGGGGAAAGATCATACATTAAATTAACTGATGATATTCTAGTATGACAATTTAAATCAATGGAAATTAAGGCAGAGACTTAGCAAAGATATTGTAGCAAACATTGATCAATTAATATCTTTCTACAGGATAATAGAAATGAATATGAAATCAGCTTAAGTTGGACTATTAAAGAAAGAATGCTTATGGTCATTTATTATCAGAGAAGTTAAAATATAGAATCCATAATCATGGTGAATATTAGTTTAAGGTTTATAAAATAAAACCTGTGAAATATTCACATATGCAAAATTAAACATAAAGTTTCCTGAGACAAGATGTTATTATATTAATGGAAAAATGTAAATATTTTATGATTTAAAGGTTCAGAAAGTATAATCTTTTACATATGGCAATCTCATCTTAGATTTTAGAGCTATATACATAATTTATATTCTATTATTTTATTTTAATAAATAATATTCAAACAATAATAAACTTGTACAATATTTGTCTGTGTAAATCATATATATATATACATATACAATTATATAGCATAAATAATAATTACATATAATATAGGAATTCTACTTTTGGTTTCTCATGTACATGCAATACCTTGTTACAGGATATATGAAATATGTAAAGGATTGTTCAAACAAGATTATATCTTTACCAATCCATTGCATTTTTCAAATATTTTATTCAAAAATGATAAAATATTATTTAAAATTTAATACATTCATTCTTTCTACTTAGGCAAACCAAGGATAAAAATCTGTTAACCAATTTGGACTGAGCACAACAGCTTTTCAAATGATTTTAAAGTACACTTTTGAGGGTTTTTAATTAATCATTTTATTCTGACTGAACTAGATGAAAAATTGTATATGAATCTTGACTAGACATTTTCACAAAATCATCTTCTAAACCAGAATTATAACTTCCCACTGAAATTTTTCCCCTGGTCACTTGCCTTTTGCTTGTGTGCAGCTGTATATCTCAGATGTTTTGCAGTATGATGTTTAGAAACTAGGCAGTTCTTTAGTGGTGATCAGAAATTCAGGTCTTAAGCTCTCCTGTCTCAGCCCCTCCTCGTAGGTGTGAGGCCTCAATGGGGGTCATACTTCCAGGACAGAGCTGGAACAGCTACCTACTCCATCTCCCCCTTTTGTCTAAATAAGAAAGTCCTAACCTAATACAAAAATATATACAATAGGAATGATTATCAAATATTGTCCAGGAGGAATAAGGGATAATGACCTAGACAAGAAGGAACTAAAACCAACACGAACATTATCAAACAAGAGACACATATTAAAATCCAGAGAAGTCTGGAGCAGAGGTAAATGGCACAATACAGAGATCATTCCAAAAGGTACTCTATCCTGAAGAACCTGAATCTAATAATAATAATATGTTCTAGCTAAGATAGAAGATTGTAACTATAACTGTCAAGTCCAATCCCATCAAAGACCTGAGAAGGAATATAATAATACCTGAGAAACAGGAGAAGGGCTCAAACAACATTCGGGAGTCTTGTGAGAGTAGACAGAGACAGCTGGCAGCCTGGACAGTCACCTAATATTTCTCAGCATCATTGGTGGATCCAACTTGGCTACAGGCCTAGAGTATCTTACAGACCATTTTCAGAAGCAGGAGTTCTGAAAGACGATCTTACCCTGTCTTGGCAGAGTTCAGTAGTCACTTTTCCTTGTATCCCACTTGTCCAGAAAGGACAGCATTCATACTGTCAGCAATCGAGGCGAAGGCAATTCTTTGGCCATTTTATGCCAAGAAGAAGACAAACTTCCAAATGGAAATGTCTTAGAAGCCCAACATTCTCTCGGGATCAGATTGGTGCTGCCAGGAGCATTTGTGTCCCACGTCAACAGAATTCTAATCTATTTAAATGCCATATTCTCTAGGTCCATGAAGTGTTTGAAGATTACCTGTCCATCCAACCTATGTATCTGTAAATCTGGATAACCTAACTAACAAAACTATAGAGATGACAAGCATTTAGATACCAATTGTTCATATACTTGACTTCATATTACATAAGCCCTCGTTCCTTTTGATATTCCTTTCAGTTGTATTTTTTTTATCTTGTTTACACAGTTTTAAATGAACCTTCTTTGAATTCAAAGATTTCTTTAGCTGCTACCCCTTTAGTGCTTCCTATTATATGTTTAATTTTTATATTTGCTTATTCAGCTTTATGAATATTTTTTTATTCGAATCTCTTTATTAAATTTCTGTACACTACTTCAGAATTGTTAAAATCTATATTTTTTTGAAGTTTGCTAAACTCTCTTAAAATCTAAATTCTTTTGGTTTTGTAGCTCCATCTGTACATTCAGTCAGATATTTTGCTCTGTTCATTTGGTATAGTTTCCTTGACAACCCTTGATCCAAGAACATACATCAGTGTATATTTAGTGATGTAGAAGACAACTATTTCCTTCTTAGTAATTGCCTTGATCTAGGGCATCAGGGCAAGCTTAATCTTAAATAAAGCTAAGATTTTTGTCTTGGTTTTCATTTTAAAGACAACATTGGCTCTTTAACCTTCTCAGCTAACATCTATTATCTAAGCAGAACTACCTTGGTATACTGTTTTGTGCTGGGCTAATTAGTTGATAAAACTGGGGCTATACATCTGAAATCCAAAACTAGTGCCACTGGGTTAGCTGTCTCTGTGGATTATTTTGAGCTCAAAGTTACCACTGTCAACCAAACATAATGCAGGCCCACCCTTGAGTCTATCTCTCCAGGCTGGAGGCTCTCATTTAGTGAAGGAGCAAGTCTACAGACTCACTATATGATTACAACCCTGTATCAGTGACCATCAATTATGGAAGGTGTCTGTGTGTCCATGTGTTTTCCCTGTGGCAGATCTAGTACTGGACTACAAGTAAAAATAAATATCTGATGACTACACTCTCATCTTTTCAAGAGGCTCTTTGGATTTTGCTGAGAATGTTTAAGGAAGGGAGCAAAAATTTGAAAAAGTGCCATTTCTATGAAAAAGTGCCATTTCTATGTATCAATGTCTTTTACTATTACTCTATTACATGTAACTTTGGTCTCTCCTTTGGTTGCCTTCAATGAATTGAAGACATTACATCCATATTTACATAGTTACAGTTAATGCATCTATTGGGTCTGATACCATACCTTCTCTAATTCTTCAGCTCCACCAAACTTTTTCATTTCTATTTTTGGTTAATGTACAAACCAATCTGTTTCTCTGTGATTTACACACACAGCTAGCACACTGCCCTGTTCTTACTCCGCTCAATCAATTTCCATGTGTCTTTTCACCTCACCTCTATTCTCTTTTCATTGGTCTCCTTCCTCCTTTCAAATAATTCTATGATACAGAAGGGAAACATAGCACTTTGCTGTCATTTGTTGTGTATCTTTTATTAATTTCTCTGCCTTAGCTGTCATAACTTTCTACTCTCTCCTAAAGAATTTAAGCATGAGATTTTCTCATCTGTTAACAATATTGTGATTTTCCACATCACCATGAATTTGTCTTTACTTTTTTATAAAACAGGATTTTTTAAGACATGGTCCTGGCTGACCTTAATTATCTGCATCAACTCATAGCTGAGGATAAAACCATACCCCACCATACCTAGCTTCTATTAAATGCATTTTCAATAGAGATATCATCAATCATTTAATAGAAAAATTAAAATCAGAAGACTATTTCGATTTTATTTTTAAGCATAATATTCTATTTTATAGAGAGTATATAGCTGTGATATCTCAAATTATTCAAAGTATCTGAAGAATTTTGTTAAGACATTTAGAATTCTAAAATATTCAAATGTTTCTTCAGTAAATATTTCAGGGAATTACAGGAACTTATGAATAACTTAAATGTTCTTGAAAGGGATTTAGCAATTTTTATGAAATTAGTTGAATATCATGCAGAATGATAGCATGTCACACTATTATTCTTCTCAAGGGCCATTTATACAATACATTTATCTTTGGGACAGTATTTCTGAGACAATCTCCATGAAATCAGAGGCTTCAAATTGCCTCTTGTATAGGCCTCACTGACATACATTACTATCTATATAGGAAAGTGAAAAAGAATATCCTTATTTCTCATTCACATTTTATTTCAACTCAATTATGTTTACAGTCCCAGAATCCTAATATGGTTTCTTTTCTTTTATAGGAACAAGGCACATCCTAGAATAATTTTGCAAAATAACTCTGGTAGGTGTCTGAACAAGTAATGTTTTCTGAAGAGTTTTATACTCTCGTGCATGAGCTATTTTAAATAATTTCTTTTCAGAATGTAAAGGCAAGCAAGAAAATTTCTCCGTTCTACTAACCTGTTCACTCCATTGCTACTGAGGTTTATTTTTAGCTCATATAAATAATATCATACAAAAAAACCCTGGCAAAGCCATTGTGAGGGCATAGACATTATAGGGTTTTTGTCCAAATATTTTTCCACTATGACGCTAGATCTGGTTTCCTCAGGTTGCTGAAACTAAATTTGCTAGGGAGGAGATGCAAAGGACACTGCTATTTCACAGATAATGGGGATGAAATGCACAAAATCATAGTTTCAGTGGATTAAATTACTGTTGTCGCCCTCTTTTTGGAACTGAGTCAGCCATTTTCTCTGTAATCTGATATAGGGTAGAAAGAGATGAGAGAGACACAGTGAAGGAGTATGGGAGGAAGAAAGGATGTGAAAGAAAGAGGACCCATCTGGGTGCTTTTCTTTTCTCATGTGGACCGTGATCTTAACCTAATACTTTTATATTCCAAACCTTATATAAACCTTATTGCCTTTCTAAATCCCCAACCTTGATTATTATCCAGTGGGAATTTAGGACTTAAGAAGACATATTTTCGGGAAAAAACAATTCAGTCCATAACAAATTTCAAAAAGCTTGTTTCTAACTATTCAAAGTATTAAACATCACTCGAGAACTTTTCAAAATTAAATATTTAATTTATAACTTGAAAGAGAGCTATAAATATTAATGAAGTACCACTTTATGTTTTGATATATGTATATAGTCTATGAAGTCTGCATCTGGTTAAACATATGTAGTCTAACATTAACATTTATTTATGGTGAAAACATTAATACTTTCTTGCAGCATTATGAAATATTCAGAACATTACGGTTATCTATGGTTACCCTACTGTGCAATATCACACCAGGAATCCTTACTTCTTTCTATCTAACTATAATTTTTTATGTTGTAGTACACAATTATCACAAAATAATTTTAGCCTTTAAATGACTCTTCTTCTCTATAGACATCACTGAAACCAATTATCATATGTAATCAAAATGGGTAACATCTATAATTTTATTCATCCTTTTTTCACACACTTATATTTATGGCTGAAGGAATTGTAGTATAGATTTTTTCCTGTGTATAGCATAATTTATAAATAGAAAAATACTGTTATCTAAAGCTCTCCTGCTGTGCAATGCCATATTCCTCTAACTGTAATTACTGTCATCAAAATACAATCATGTCTTCACTGATAAATCTTCCGGTACCCATTCCACCCGGAAGCATCAACATGGAGGCAGACATAGCTGATACACTTCCATAACAGTCAATGTCATATGGTTAAGCATCACAGGATCTGCCTGTCTTTGGACAGTTACCAGACATAGTTAGTTAGCTTAGGTTACTGAAAATGTACCAGCCCAATTGGGCAGAACAGACCTATGACTATCAATGTCAAACACGTATGTCATAATGTAATTCTCCCCATTACCGATGTCTGTTCTTCTTATAGTAGGAAAAAGGCCCACAATTCTATGGACTTTATTTTTCTGATGTAGGACATTAAAACCAGTCACAGGTGAGAATGGTTTTCAGAGTGTGTGGTTTCTCATTGTGATTATGTGTTACCAACTAGCATATCAGTCTGTTCTATAAGTTTCCTTCTCGTGACTGGTCTGGGTATGACAACTATTGAAATTTCCCAAGTGTTAGGTTTTATAAGTCTGCTAATAAGTTCCAGGACTTCAAGACCTGACTTATTTCAATACCCCAGGCCCAGTAAGTGTATAGTTTAATGGTCTACTGTGTGAAGTTGAAACAGTATTGGTTTAGTAGAGGCAATCTTACAGCCAACAGTGTTTAGCTGAGTCAAACCTGAGTCCCAGGGCTACAAGAACTTGCATTGTATAAGGAAATGATTCAGGATAAAACAGAAATCCATCCTGGTACACACAAACCTCCTAGTGGAAAGGAGGGGGGAGAGAAAGAATAAATAAACATACTCACAAGCACATACAAACAATCACCTAGAAATAAAAGTTTGTCGTCAATCGTGGAACATGTAGATGTTGGAAAGCTTTGCATGGCCATGAAAGTCCATGAGTAATTGGGTTTCTCTATCCAAGAGGCTTACACAATCTTGGAGTATAGTATGCTTCAGATACATTCTAATGCTGGCGATGAGGTATGTAAAATCCCGTGTCTGACCAACATACCCGATATCATAGCAAATCTAGAAGTCCTATCAAGTCTGGTCTTTGTATACAGAATTTTGTTGTTGTTGTTGTTGTTGTTGTTGTTGTTGTTGTTGTTGTTAATACATAGTACAAAATCCCACCATAGCAGCTCTGGCTTTGACCTCCAAGACAAGGCTATATAGTAGCTTTCACACTCTGTCCCCTTTCTACTGTTAGAGGTACAGAAAAGGAAACAGAGATACATATTTCTATCTAACATATTCCTGGTATGTCAGTCATTTGACATTGGCATTGTGCTTTGCCTGTAATTAAGTTTCAGCACAGCATTTCTGGAGCTGGATTCAAGTTCTAAGGCTTTGGTCTTCTTTCTCACAAAAAACACTTAGAAGGAACTGCATGCTTGGTTTCTCCCTTATGCCTGAGAGTTGGGCCAGGATATTTCAGAGGTGAAATCTTGTGGCAAGAAATCAGGGCATTGGTTGATATCCTTTTATTTTTTAGTTCTACAACAAAATAATGAGTTTTATTATATTTTCCCATTTGAATATTAGGTGTTTGTTTATATGTATCCTGATACCTTAGTTAGTATTCACCCACTGAACTCACTCTAACTCTATAGTAGTCGATGCATGCATTTTCGGGGGTGACTCAGCCTCTAGTGCCTCTCCCTTTTCCTTGTATTCTAGCCCTCCAGTAAACAGTATCACAATATTTCTGCCATAGTGTGCTGCTGCCATGCTACAGGCCCTAAGTGATAGCATCAAGCAGCTATTGTCTGGAATATCGTAAACCACCTTTCTTTATTGAGTCGATTGTTTCAGAGAATGTATTATGACAACTAAAAAACAATGAGCTCAGCCTTATCCAAATTCCCCTCCACTCTTCCAAATGCTTGGAACAGGGGGCTTTTACTCAGGTTGTATGCATTGCTGCATGCTTCAAAGCAACCACTAAAATCAGAAACTATGCTTTTCTTGCCTGGTTTCCTTACCCCTTTCAAAACTAGTTTAAGCAGGAGTGTGTAGTAGCCCTTGTAGTTGATGTGGAGGAGGACAGCCATTGTACCATCTGACACAGCTGCACCTCCCCCACTTCCCCCAAGTAGACATGCCATATGGTACCAATTTTATTTGAAATAGATATTTAGAGAAGTTTAAAATAATTAATTTAAATAGAATTTTATTCCACAATAAAACATGCCATTTTTTTTCTTAAAAGTAAATATTAGTTAGCAAGCACATTGAAAATCAGAGGGAGTAAGTTAATGTGAGTTGAGAAGATATGTAGCAGTATCTCCCTGTGAACTTCTTACATCTTCTCACATGATGTATTTTTCCTTCTTTAGGTATTTTATTTCATTAAATGATTTATAAACTATTGCTTTTGATGAATTCATGCTATATACTTATTCAAAGAATGAGTTAATGAACCAATTCAGTCAGTGTCTTATTATTTGTACAGTCACCCTTGATAAAATAAATTGAATGAAAGAATGAAACTAAATTATATTATTTTATAAAATTTCATCTCAAGTTATGCACAAACAATTGCCATGAATAATGGACCAAGACACATACACAAGTAGATTTACATTTTGAACAATTGGTTACTTCATGAAGAATGTGTGTGTGTGTGTGTGTGTGTGTGTGTGTGTGTGTGTGTACTGAGGTATGAGCCCAGGGAATGATGTATGCTAAGTTAAAATTGAACTAAATGGTTGCATTTTGAATGAGTGTCCACATGTATAGAAAATTTAATATTATATATTTTATGATTATAATGTCAGTAATGTTTAAAAATTTGAATAGTTCTCATAAAAAACACAAATTCAATATCTATGAATTTTTGTTTATGTGTTTAAAACAAAGAGAATACATTTTATTGTTGATGATAGAGATATAGACAAATATTTTATGTCACAGTTTGGAATTAAAAAACATAAACATTTAATGAATGATAGAAATCAACATTCTATCATATTAACACATCTTTTGTCAACTTTTACAAAATTATACCCTCTTTTAATGCTGCAATTTTTGTTCTTAGTATGACTAAAATACATTTCAGTTACCTGCATTTAGCTACTATGTAGGTCAGAAATGCTATAGGTTACAAGTCCATAGAAAGGGAAACAACAGAAAATCACAATTAACTTAATTACTGCTTTTAGATAAGCCCTCTAATCTAGTCTACTTATATCTAAGAAACTGTTTTTAATTAATAAAGTTTTTACTAAGAAACTTAGCTAACCCATGAGCATATAACTTCATGTTAGATATTATATATTTTCAAATTTTAGGTAATTGTGATTGAAATTAATTTTACTATCAGCAAAATATTGCTTTGGTAGTAAGTAGCAAGCAAGGAATATAAACACAAGTGTGAGATAATTTAATAGAGAACTAATTTAGAATTTATTTTCAAACATGGAGTCTTAATATTTGAATTTTCACAGGTCTTCATTCCTCTGTATTACATTTCCTTTTTTCATGTTTTACATGATCACAATCTAGAATATTGATGATGTTTCTAACCTATATGCCCATAAGTTATAATTACTTTTCTTATTGTTGTGATGAAACACCCTGACAAAATACTTAAGGACAGAAGGATTTATTTTGACTCAGAAGGAGATCCTAGCCCACTATGACAGAGAAGTTGCATGCTCTTCATGATGAAGTTGTACACTACAAATGCGTATGCTCAGTTCTCTTCCACCTTTTGGTCTAGGACCCCAGACCAAGATACAGCGCTGCCCACTTTTCTAGTGGGCATTGCCACTGTACTAACCCACACAGCTGTGGCTGAAAACCTTTGTGAGCTAATGTAAACTAGATTTATTTTGTCCATTTTCATACACTAACAATTACAATGTCTCTACGGGCCACTAGCAATTCATATGAATCATTCTCAGAGTATAAGTTCCATTTGTATTAATGCAGAGTTAACTAATTATTAATTCATGAATATGTAATAGAATAATCTGAGTTTAGTATATCACATAATATGATTAAGAAAAACATATACACAGAGAAAGAATTTATAGCAGAAACTGAAACATTTTTTTTTCTGTAAATTGTTGAATTTCCAACAGCTAAACAGAAAACCTGAATTTTCTTAAGTGTCCTTTAAATTGTTTTTACCTTGCACATACGTGTATGTGTGTGTCTGTGTGTTATTTAAAATAGATATTTTTCATATAATGTATTCCAATTACTGTTTCCCCTTCCCTCCCTGCCTTCCCTCCTATAATAATCCAAACCCTCTCTACCTCTAGTTACAAAAAAAAGGCATGTAAGGAATGGTCATAATATAAAATAAATAAAAAATAAACAAATCAGAACATGACAAAACAATCAAACAGGAAAAAAGAGCCAATCAAAAAGCTCTATAAATTTATATGGATACAGAGACACACATGTTTGCAAACTCAGAAAGCCCCTAAGAACCTGGAAGCCACAATATATACACAACGGATCTGTAAGGTAGAAAACAAACAAACAAACAAACAAAGGAATGCCTGGAGTTAACATTTCGAGACAGAGAATCTCCAAGGCTACCAGTGAGTTCTTTTTATGTCCCCCCATGTTGTTGTTTTTATACTGTTCAACAATGTTAAGCCTTGCCATAGTAACTCTTTCTGCTATTTTCAATATAATGTTACAATAAAAAAAAGTTTGAAACAGTTGGATGCACGATGTTGGTCATTATAAGCTTAACACTACATCTTCAAAAATAGTTCACAATGACTCAATATCATATGTCAGGAAACAACGAAATACACAGGATGAAAGAAAACATGACACTTGGGTGCAGAGATATCCTCAGTAAAACAGGAGTTAGCAAAACTATGAAGAAATTAATTCACTTACATACATTAACAGCGGGCTAAGACAGTTTGGATAAAGAAAGCTGAAAATCTGCTGTGATTGCAAATTAGTCCCTGCACCATAAAAGTACACCATTACTGTATCACACATGTTACAAAGGGATCATCTCAATTAAAAGTGAGGTTTCAAAAGAAATACCCTTGGGATGTTGAAAACAAGTCCAATGAAAGGATTATTAAGCCTACAAATCATGATTGCTGATTTTAGTCCTAACAGTGAGTGCTACCAGAGAATTTTAATGAAAGCTCAAAAAATAATGTAGCTATGTACCCATTCTATAACAGCAAAAAATCTGAGAAGAGGAAACAAAAGATTCAATACCCAATTTCTGATCTTTAACCTAAATATATTAGATCAAATGTTATTGGATAAAACCTTATTATTTTTCAATGCCTTACATCAGAATTTTCACTGTATTTTGTTTTAAATGAAGCTAACACAGAGATAATTAAAATAACTAAATTGAACATGTTAAAATAACCTTAATACATTTAATGTGAGTAGGAGTTCTATGTTTTGGAGTGAAAAAAAAATCCAAATAGTAAAAATGTAGTTGACCTGAACCAAGGAAAAATTTAGTTTTCTTACATATGTATTAGAGAATCTTAGTTTTCATATGAGTACAAGATTGATTTATGGCATAACTGTGATCAAGCTGAAAAGTAGTATGTTGACTATGGTAAATATATTATTTTTAAGAAAGTTTAGTTACTTTTATATATATATATATATATATATGCAAAATAGCAATTTGTCACACAACAGACAAAGAAATTATTAATACACTCAAAAACATTTTTAAAACTTTAGTCTAATAGAAACATATATACACAAATGATGTAAATAAACAATCTTAAATTATAACATTTGAATACTAAAATTTATCTTGATATTAAAACATTAGTAGGGTTTTCAAAATTTAATATATAGACTATAACTGAAAATTGTAAACATATCAATTTTCTATAGCATGAAACGACCCTGAATTAATATATATCTATTCAACACTGATGCAGTGTTCTCTCTATACACATAGCTTTGGAGCAGGTGCTGAAAATTCTCCTACCATATTTCCTCATTTGCAGGCCTTCGGAGCATGCCGTACTTACTTACCACTGCAAACATCTGGTCTCTTTGCCTGAAGCCTTTTCCAATTTCAGCAGCCTGCCTCAACCAGAGTTAGACAGGAAGTGTGGGGAAATACATTTCCCAGGGGGCAGCTTTCAACCAATGACTGATGATAGTAGTTTTGTAAATACTCCAGGAGCTGTCCCTTCAGGCAGGAAGTACCTCTTAGATGTGTACTCTGAACTCAGTTCTGAAATTTTCTCAACAAGGTTAAGCTTGAGCTCCGGAAGTCACCCACAATGGTGGCTGTAATTTCTGTTTTTTTTTTTTTTTGTTGTTGTTGTTGTTGTTGTTTGTTTTTTATTGTTTTCAGGGTAGGGGTCTTAACAGCTAATGAAGCTAGCTCCTTGTGCATCCTATTCAACATCTCCAGTGCTGGCCTGTGTCTTCAGCACTCTTTTTGCTTTTCATTTTGAGGCAATGACTCTCTAACATCTGCAGGAAGGTCTGAGTTTTTATTCTCCTGCCTCTGTCTCCCAGTAGCTTGGAATACAACCCTGTGTCACAGGTTCCCATGGTAGCTATCTTCTCTCTCTCCAAGGGCAGCGATATGCCCCTCTCTCTGTCATAACTTACTTTTAATTTATTTACTCTTTCAAACTTTCATACAACCATGTGCACACATATAATTCTTTCATAAAAGTTTCTGCCTGCATTAGGCTTTAGCCTCCCTTCCTTTCACCAGCAATCGGTTTCCTTCCCTTCCTCTCCCAAACCCGAATCTCAAAGCGTCCTCTCTTTCCTCATTCTAATACAAACGCTATAGTCAAATTGTCGTATTAAATTATTATGGAGGAGAATCCAAATGTAGACACATTGGCTGCCTGTATTCTGACTTGCCATAAGACTATTCTCTAACACGACACAAAGCTAGACACTTGAGAGAGATACCAATATTGAGACTATAATTATTCCTGTGCCTTAATCACAGAACACAAAGGAGAGTGGCAGTAAGAAGACAGATAAATATCTTACACAAGTTCAGTTTTATCTCTGTTGTCAGGAAGTGAAATGGATGCATTATTTTTTTTTCTAAACAGCTCAGTTTTAGGATCTACCTTATCAGAACATTTATTTCAAATAACTGGTAATTATTGTGGATTTTCATGTAAAACTTTTGTGATGGATGAAAAACGGTCATTCATGCCTTTTTAAAAAATTATCATATAAAGTATTTCCTTATTGTAGTCTTATTGATATTTAGTTTGTTTTTTTTTTTTTTTCTAATTCACTCTATTTTGTGCCTTTCCCCCTTTTCCCTGCACCTTCTCCCAGCGTGGTCTGTGGCACCTCCCAGTATCCCTATTTCATTTTTGTGTCACATGTATTATTATCCTGTTCCTCAAAGTCCCTCTTTCCCTCTCATGGTTATCCATCTATTTTTATGAATTCTATACATCCTCATCCTCACACAGATTCACTATGAATTAGAAGCTAGGACACAGAGCTATGGGGATGGCTCAGCGGTTAAAAGTGCTTGCTGCATAACCCTGAGAACCTGAGTTTGGATTTCCGGAACCCACACAAAACACAGTAACTTAACTGTTGATAATCCTAGAAAGCCATGTGAGGAAAAGAGAGATGGGGGAGGGGGGGAGGGAAGGGGAGGGGGAGGGGGAGAGGGAGGGAGAGGGAGAGGATCTTTGGATGCCTGAGGGACCAGCCTCCCATAGCTCAGGGCTCAAAAGGAATCCCAGGAGTCAGAGGTACTATGACTTCCTTATCTGAGGGGCTAGGGGAAAAGACACTCACACACTCTCTTGATAGTTTCCTTCAGACCCTTCATTTATTCTTCTTTATTTGTTTTCTTGGTGATTTTCTTCTCTCATTCTTGATGTTTCCTTTTTAACTCTGTTTCTATTCTTGATGTTTTCCTTTTAATTCCTTCTAACTCTCTCATTCCTGGTTTTCCTTCTAACTCATTTTAAGTCTCTCATTTTTGATGTTTTCCTTCGACCCCATTTTAACTCACTCTAACTCTCTCAGTCTTGATTCTTTCCTTCTAACTCTCTCATTCTCAATGTTTTCCTTCTAACTCATTTCAACTCCCTCTTTATTCTTTCTTTTATAGTTTATATACCCCAGCAAAATCTTTGAAGCAATATAAAAATCACAATGTGGTTGCATTCTGTTTTTCAAGTGAATGATTACAATGAATACAAGTAAAAAACAGCATATTTTCCATGCCCCTTACATGATTAAACATTTTACATATTACAGGTGAAAAACAAATTATCCCAAGAACCCACATGTGTTCATATTCAAGCAACTTGTTATAGATTAACAGTGTGTAAACAAGCTATATATTCTTTTACTGCAAGGCCGCATTTTTTGGTTACAAAGAAAGGACCAATCACTTAATTACTTATCTTGAAAGGTAGTCTTATGATGAATCTTAAAGGAATCACAAATCTAAACTTTTAAATATGAAAAGGAACCAGTCAGCTTCTACTTTAAATCTTTAGGGTACATACCCACTCATCAGTAGTTTTTTATATCAGGAATTTGAGGGGGAAATGGGTATAAGGAATTAATCATCATCTTTGTTCACTAACCAATCCTGGCCAGGAAAATATGTCAGCTAGTAATAATTGGGCTGCTTTGCATTTGTTCTCTGACCTTAACGAGTTCCCCATTCAACTATGTGCCTTTCTAAAACCTTAGATTTTTCTTCTTGGGGTTTTCTCCTCAAAGATATTTAACAAAAACATCGTAGTCTAACCCTAAGTTTTTTTTTCCAAATCTTTGTTTCATTTATGATGCTCTCCAAAACCTGAGAACATGTCTCCCAACACTGAGATTAAAATAATTTATACTAGCTGGGATACTGGAACTCAAATGTTTTTCTTCATCTTTACCCTAAGCCACAGTGTACATGGCTCCTCAATAGAAACTCATGTGTTCTAGCTGCAGCTTAGGAATTAATCAACTTCATAATAATCCACAGGCAAAAACACCCAACAGAACAGAATGTATCCATGAGATAAACACACTACATTACAGGCAGTGGGGATCCTCCCATACCCATTCATATCATGCCAGATACCAGAGAAAGATGGCAGCGGCAAATATGCAGAGGCACAGCAGAAGGAAAAGACATTCTGGAGTCTGTGGTCTCAGAGGCCTTGGTATCAGAGATTCACCCATCAGGGATTCTCCTCCTGGTGGCTGATATCTGAACTCTGATTGTTACCTGCTGCCCCTCTGACATGGCCACTGGCAATAATCTCAAAAGCAAACTGAAGAATAATGAAATTTCAGAGTCCTTGTGAGAAATAAAGGCATGGAAAAGTCACCAAATGCAGCCAACTGACCCCCTACACCTGCACCTTGATATATACCAACCCATACCAACAGACCAAGTGAGTTCACACACATACATACATATATACATACACACACACACACACACACACACACACACACACACACACACACTTCAAAAAAAAGTTAGCTAGGATTTACATATGAGGGAGCTTTGTCTTCTGATCCTGGGTTGGCAGTTTATATATTTTCAACCCCTCTTTTCCTATGATTTCTTTGGTTAATTTTTTTTCCTTTAGAGAGAAAGTCTGTCCATCTCCCATTGAACATGAGAATGATATTTACATGAGCGATGATGTAGTAACTCACAACAAATTTTATTAACCAAAAAATAAAGTGACTATACAAATTTCCAAGATCAATTATTCCTGCAGGCATCCAGCCACTATGCTGCAAGAATACAAAGAAAGCTTAGGGTGAGAGATGTGGAGAGGAACCCTGTCTGGCCCATTGCAGAAGTGAGAACAGAAAGCTACTGGCATCCATTAGAGGGTGGTAATC
>CABHPP010147824.1:45958-78492 GCA_902168425.1 Peromyscus attwateri | reverse complement strand
TAAGAGGTAGGTTTGACAAGTGGGAAAAATTGATTGAAAGTGTGGGAGGAAAGCCGAGGAGACCAGGGGCAGCTCTGCTTCTGGAGAAAGCCATTGTTAATGGCAATAACCAAGATAGGGAATAAACAAAAAAGTGGAAGGTTTTCAGAACAATAAAGGCAGACAATTGTGTTGGATACGATCATTTCCATTCTAAAATTCATTTTCCCCAAAGGATGTAGCACCATACTTGTGGCTTATACTTGCAAACAGTAGAGAGAAATAAAACTACAGGAATTAAGGTAAATAACATTTCTGTCCAATTATCGGTATGAGGCACTTAGTGACATCTCTTTCGTCTCCTTTGTTAGCAATCCCCTTTCGCTCCAAGAATGTGAGACAGAGCAAAGGATCGCATCCCTTTATCTATATATAGAACATTCTTTTCTGTATGATCCACGTATAACTCACCTCTGAGTTCTGTGCTAGAGGATTTCTCCTTCCTTTTCCTAGGGAAAGGCTTCAGGAAGAGAAACAGGGAGGAGTGGGCAGGGAGGAGGATCTGCCTGTCCAGTCAGGCCAGTCCCATTTCCCGGCAATCAATGAGGTAATGAGTGGAACAGGCTGCCAATCTTATATATAAGATTCTCTTTCATCTGAATCGCTGAAAGAGTGTGTCTGATGCCTTTTCTCCCCAGACTGTCATACAGTGATAGACGGTGCTGGACAGAGGAAGCAGGCAGGACATGTTTAATTCTTCCCTGAGATACATAAAAACTCAAAGATCCTCGGGTCTGGGAGTTGGGAAATTGTTGTCTCAAATAAAAATTTCATTTAATAGAAATATCGCTTAAATGAACCGTAGGTAGTCTATGGCAAGAAGGTGCTAACTACAAAACCCATCAAAAGTGCTTCACCTAAAGATCAAATAAACAGCTTTCTGGAGAAGGTAAATGTTGTCTTCTCGAAGAAGGAAGCATTTGGACAGAGACTAAAAAAAACTTTGCCTGGTAACAATAGAGATGAGGAGGTCACCGGAGCTTATTCAGAGACTGCAAGAGAGAAAGCAAGCTGGAGGCTGACACTTTGCAGTGTGGCTGAGGACTGTAAAGGAGACTGAGGCACCTAGAAAAAGCTGGGTGCAGCTGGAATTCCAGGAACCCTCACTTTGCCCTGTGGTCCTTGTGCGTCTCCCTCACAGTGAACTCACAGTAAGGAATGTCATGTCGGGGATGTGCATGCTTGGGAGGTAGTCTGCTGGGCAAGAGGCCCTCTGCTTGCCCTTCCTTCTCTTATGAGAACTGCCTTGTCAGCTCCCTGTGGCTTAGCAGGCAGAGGAGGAAGACAGCTGAGGGCAGAAGAGAAAAAGGACAATCATAATGAGTTTGTGCTTACATGGATTGGTAAAGGACGGTGGCCTCTCTTGTCCTCAATGGTGGTTTGTATCTTAAATCCCTCCCACAATCAGTTCATGACCCCAACACCTGGAATCCCAGTGTGCTCCACTCTCAAAGCTCACCCTTTTCCTGGAAGAAAATAGCTACTTTTCTTGCATTTGCCAGAACTAAAGCTATGGTCTCCAGCCAAATGCTAAAGCAACCTTCCTCTGTTTGGAATGTTCAGGCCTTGGAGAGGAGTTGGTGATCTTCTGAGGCAGCCGAGAAGTTGATCCAGTGGGTGCCATGGCTTGCTTCCTCTCACGTTACTCAAGGCAAACATCTCACTACAGCAAACATTAGTTTTCTGCTAAAAATATATAAATAACGAATAAATAAATAAATAAGTAAATAAATAAATAAATAAATAAATAACAATAAAAACACAATTTAACCTCCTATGAGGAAACTATCTCTCACCATAGCTTGACTTTGATTGACCCACATGTGAACCAACAACCCAGGACTGTGCAGGAAGATTGTGACTATTTCCTGTTGCTGCTTAAATATAAGAGCCAGAACTTCAGATCATAATAGCCTAGGTAGAGAAAGCCCCCAGACCTTCCTGATCAGTGAGAATAGGGTCTTAATTCAACTTGAAGCTTTAAGTAAAGGAGAAAAAAAAGAAATAAAATTGTTGTTTTTAAACATGAAAAAGAGGCTCTACCATAGTTTCGCTTTGGGGTGAATCTCAGAAAAACTGACAGGATAATCTAAAATAATGATGATGGTAATTAATAATAATAATCAAGTGGGAGAACCAATCAGAAGATGACCTTTAGCCTACTGCACCTTAAAACCCAAAATGTTACTCAAAATGACTTCAGTTGAATAAGAGATTGCCAAAGCAGCGATCAAGGCAGGAGGTGCCTGGAGCGGGGTGGTGTCTCCTTAGTGGGTATAAGGAATCTAATCAGTGTGCCGGGACGGGGTGGGGAGGAGTGTTGGACAAACAAGCCATTCCAGAATTGCTGGTACACATCCATCCACAGGTTGTAACACTAAGATGTTTGTTCCTGTGCTAACAGGAGATGGTCAAAGGTCCCCAAAGTTAGAAGTCTCAATATTCCCTTCAGAGTATGTGCAGACCAAGCAATTTGCATATTACTCATAAATATTCTGAAAGGGGCCTTTCATTCATTCAGCATTTACTGGGTACGGAACTCAAGAAAGACTTGGTAGATTCTGACAGATGTCATTTAAATTTGGCTCAGCACTTTCTATTTTGACTCCCACGTCTATGAGGCTAGGTCTGTCCTTTGAAATGGCAATAATAAACCCACTTGCAAGGCATTGCAATAATCAAAAACTGTAATGTGTTTAAAATGCCTAGAGCCATACCCACATTAAATATATTTTATAATATTAATTAACATTATTATTATTAAATTAATATAATAGTTATTATATAAATGTTCAATAGATGTAAATCATGACTGCCATATGTCAGGTGCCATCACAAATGTCTAAAACACAGACTAACTAAAATTGACAAATATTCCAATCCCCAAGTGGCTCACAATATTATGGGAAAATGCATATTAAGATCAGGTAAAGCTGGTTCAAAAATTACAAATTGTAAAACTCCACCATAGAATATTTCACAGATTTTTGTTCTGAAATATACAAACTTCCTAAAATTGAACTTGACCTAGCATACACACACACACACACACACACACGAAACAAAAAAAAAACTTTAATGAAATGGTGTTATATAAAAATTAGAAACAGTTTTAACTTACAACAAACATCCCCACAAAGGACTTGGTTAAAACCCTGCTAGAGAATGGCACTTGCATACGGCGTGGACAAGGAAAGAAGCTGCCTGTGATGCGCAAGGCAGGCTGGCTGGCACTTGAGCCAGAGTCCAAGGATTCTTCTGTCTTCACCTTTATCTCACTGTAATAGAGCTGGGATTACAAGTGCACATTCCCACGTGCCGCTTTATGGATGCTCTAGGGATTGAACTCAGGTCCATCTGTTTGTGTAGCCATCTCCTTGGCTTCCCTGTAAGCCAATTCTCCTGTGAAATCCCCTCCGCTGATGAGGACATCTATGCTGGCTGTTTGATATATACGTACCATGCACATGTGTGTACATACATTCGTGTAGTTTTGTGTATTCGAGCCTAGCTGAAAGTGTACTGCTTATGAAAACACTTCCTCAGTCTTTATTTTTCAAACTACAACTGACCATTTACAACAAAAAGTAGTAGTATAATACTTAACATCTTTTCGGTGCATTTTGTATTTATTCCATTCTCACTTTGGCTCCATGAGAACGGTCTAACTATTCTCTGTCTTTTACAGCTAGGTAAACTAAAGCAAAGTGATCAGTGACTTACCTGAAGCCATGTGACTGGTAATAGGTAAAATTCAGCTTCAAGCCCAGAGAATCTGGCTATCGTGCCAGAAGTCTTTTTTTTTTTTTTTTTTTTTTTTTTGTTTTTCGAGACAGGGTTTCTCTGTGTAGCTTTGCGCCTTTCCTGGAGCTCACTTGGTAGCCCAGGCTGGCCTCGAACTCACAGAGATCCGCCTGGCTCTGCCTCCCGAGTGCTGGGATTAAAGGCGTGCGCCACCAACGCCCGGCCAGAAGTCTTAACTATTTTGCTTCTACTGCCTGAACTTCTAAGGAGTACCTGGTTAAGGGGCCTGAAGAGATGGCTCAGTGGTTAAAAGTACTGGCTACTCTTGCAGAGGATCCAGGTTCAGTTCCCAGCACCCACAGGGTGACTCACAAGCGTCTGTAACTCCAGTTCCAGAGGATATGATGCCCTCTTCTGGCCTCTGCAGGTACTGCACACATGTGGTGCGCATACATATATTTAGACAAAACAATCATACCAGTAAAATAAAAATAAATCTTTTTTAAAGTGAGTTCCTGTTTAGACACTCCAAAGTAAAAAGTCTAGAGTGTCCAACTGATAAGTCTCAGACTAGATTTCATTGCTGCAACCTGATCTAGTTTGATCTCTGATCACAGTAGTTAACTCCTCATCAAAAAGAGTATTGCCATCTCTGATAAAGAGAGGGTCAGACAAAGCAGGCCAGGAGAACTCTTGTCCACTGTGAGTGCAACACTCAAAAGCCACTGCTGAGGCAAGCAACCTTTTTTACTGTTCCAAGTCTCCCTTAGTAATTAAGCCACAGTCTTGGAAGATGCTGAAGTGCTAGACAGGCATTTGGAAAGAGAATGGATTTGCTCTTCAGTTGGAAGAAGTTACTGTTAGTGGATAAATTGGGAGTATTTTTATATCGTAAAACTCCTTTATGATAGTCAAAGAAGTAGAACTCTCAACTCTTGGTTGAATCAGTTGATAACAAATACAGTGTGTCTGTGGTCTCCTTGCTCCTCAAAATACAGATGAGATTGCATGGGTATTATTCCCACCTGGCAGGCTGTCCAGTGCCCTCTTCCATAATTGCTCATCAGGCTAAGAGATGCCTTCCAGCTTCCACCAAAGTAGATTACCGCATGGATCCTCACATCACTCTGCCTGACATATCAGCTCAGATAGGTATTTCAGTCCTCTTTTATGATGGTCCTATAACTCAGTATGTGCCTTTTCTGCCAAGTAAGACTCAGATGAGCTGGAAATGAGCCAATGAGATTGCTGTGTGTCCTTACAGTGGAGGTCAGGGCATGGTCTGGTAGGCTTCTGGGAATGGCTGGTTTTATGTGGGTGTGTACCTCTGACTATCTTTCTATCACCTAGGCTGCTTTACAACTCTCTAGAGAGTGTAGAAAACAGATAGTAATATAAAGAGTTCTTGTCCAAAGCAACACAAAGGAATTCTGCCAGTAAAAACAAAATTCATTTTTACCTTGTGAAAACACTGATATTAAACACAAAATGTTACCATATCACATCAGTTAGCAAATTAATTCATTTAGACATTCTTGATTTCACAGCTGTTTTTCAAATTCTCACTTGAATTGGTCTGAATATCATACAAATTTCTGTATTCATTAATGAGTTGCATAAATATTTGATGTGAGTTTTATGTTTTCATGAAAGACACATTGCTAACTTAAAAAATACTGTAATGTTCTGAACACTTGCAAAATGGAAGATATATATATTAAAGATATGTATAAATATTAAATATTATTATTTATGTATTATATTATTTATAAATATTAGGCATATTTATATTAAAGTTTTTTCAAGGAAAAAGTGTAGCCCAGGTTGATCTTCAACTTGTGATCCTCCTGCTTCAGTCTCCTGAGTGCTGGAATCACAGGAATGTGCTACCACACATGCTCTCTCTCTCTCTCTCACACACACACACACACACACACACACACACAATTTTTAATTATGTGTATGTATGAGTGTCTGTGTGGAAGTAAGTGCACATAAGTGCAGGTGTTCACGGAGGTCACAGGTGTCAGATCCCCTGGAGCTTGAGTTATAAGCGGTTGTGAGCTGCCTGACATGGGTGTTAAGAACCAAACTCGGATCTTCTAGAAAGGCAGTACACTCTCTCAGTCACTGAGCCTTTTATCCGGCCCCAAGATTTTAAAATGGGTGTTAAACAATCTCCATTTGTGTATTCTTATCAGCTCAGGCTTAACCTTAACCCCAACCATGCTGTTGGCTTCTATAGCCTCTTGTTTCTTTGCTCTCCCCAAGCCCTGTGCAAAGTACAGACAGATAGAAAGATATAGATAGATAGATAGATAGATAGATAGATAGATAGATAGATAGATAAATGGATGATAGACATGTAGACATATACACACATATATGTTTGTATTTGTGTATATATCTTGCCTGCTTCTCCATAGAGACTTAAAAATTATCTTCTAAATATTTACCAAAATAAAGCTAAATTCCAAAATTAGTGGCCCAGGCCTCTAATCCCATAATCCTAGGTATTTGGGAGGCTGAGACAGATAATCAAGAGTTCAAGACCAGCCGAGGCTATAGAGTGAGACCGTGTCTCAAAGAGAAACAGAGACAGAGAGAGAAAATTTCCTTCCAAAACAAATAAAAAGAATTTAATGTTATCTTTGTTTCTCTTGGGTCTTGGTGAGGAAAACTACAGAAGATGAGAAAGGAAAATAAACCAGTGTATCAGCATGGTTTTTACTGATAAACTAAGGCTCAGAAATAAGCTTTCTATTTATACCCAAATACTTAGGTAATTCAATTCATTACTAGAGATAATGTGCTTTTTTTTTGTCATCCATGAGATTTAGACTTTAACTAGAAAATCCAAATTAAGCATTAAAATTAAGTTGTTTCAGTCTCATTAAACCTTTTGTAATAAAGCAAGGAGAAAACTTTCATCAAATTAGGCACAAATTAAATATTGTATCTATAGTGTTACTTGCATGAGTTACAAATTGGGTCTTTGGTGGTGAGAAACTGGTGGTGTGTGCCTGGCACGGGGAGATCTCAAGTTGAAAGTCAGCCTGGGCTATGTACTGAGTTGTAGGCCAGACCGGACTACATGGTGGGCGTCTGTCTCCAAAACCAAAACCAAAACCACAAAGCAACCAAGCATCAAATAAAAGGAAGCTCTGAGGAGGTGTTTTTCCTGGAAGGAAAATGTTCATAAATACGATGAGTAGAAAGATGTGTAACTTCAGCTCGGAATTTACCATGAACAGTCATTGAAAACAATAATGCTTCAACACTGCTGGGGTGGGGGCCGTCTGAATGAAGAGAAACTTCCCAACTTGGTCTTACCTATGGTCTCTTGAGAAAAGCAAAACTCCTTTTCAGGTTAGTGGAGAAAATTCGAACTGTGGTGAAAGCTTTTAAAGGAACTTCTAGAAATATCCAAAGACTTAAAGAAATAGGTGGAAGGGTGAGATGGGGCATGTTCAGGGTGGTATGGCCACAAACAATGCAGAAGGAATATTGGGAATGCACAGCTAATTAAAATAAACGCAGTGGAGGCAAAGAATGGGAAATGATGGTTGTCCGTGCGATGCATGGCTCTGCCTGGCTTGCCCTCTTACTTTTAACTTCCGTAAAGCCAGCTTTGACCAGGTACATCCAAGCGGGTCTCCAGCACATTTCTTGCTTCTTCTCTTTTATTTTTCCTGCTTATCCTCACATATCTGATAGGGTCTCCTTTTGTATTTTGTATTCTCATACCTCTCCTATTCATCCAGAAGCAGATTATTTTCTACTTTTGGAGCTGAGGATTGAACCCCAGCTTTATGCAGGCTAAGCACACACTCTGTCACTAAGCTGCACCCTAGTCAAGGGACCTTTGTCTCTGTTTCCTGATATGTCCACGTTACCTACATGACACAAAGCAGATCTTTAAGAAATTATCTTAACACGATGAGCATTCCATCCAAGAATGGCCAAATAGAATTTTTTAGTTAATTTTTGTTATTGTTGCTGTTTGTTTTGCTTTGTATTTCAGACAGGGTCTTAGCCAGGTTGTCCTCCAACTCACAGTCCTCTTGTACAACCCCACCAAGTGCTAAGACTACAGATGCATGCCATCATATCTGGCCAGAATACAGTTTTTGAGCAGACATAATAATTATATGAAATTCACCATAAGCTAGGCCTCAAGAAATTCAAATACATCAGGTATAATATTGAATACAGTACAATTAAGTTAAAAATGATTAATCGAAAGTTATGAAGGGAAAGCAGAGAGAGAGAAAGAGAGAGCTATGGAACAATCTTTATACACTGTGAAAATGTGTGGCTCTCATTGTTAACAAAAAAGCTTATTGGCCGATAGCTAGGCAGGATCTTTTGGGGCAGAGAGAATGCTGGGAAGAAGGGCAGAGTCTGAGGAGTCCCTAGCCCCAGAAGAAGGATGCAGGTCATGTAGGAGATGAGAATAACAAGCCACAAGCCACGTGGCAACACATAGATTAATAGAAATAGGTTCATTTAAGTTGTAAGAGCTGGCTGGAGACAAGCCTAAGCTATCGGCAGAGCATTTATAATTAGTGATAAGTCTCTTATGGGTGATTTGGGAGCAGCTGCCAAGACAGAGAACAAGAAATTTAAATGTATCAAGTGTAATACTGAATACAGTAGAATTAAGTTAAAATGGTTGGTCAAAAGTTATGAGGGGGAAGTACAGAGAGTGGATGGAGACTTTCTTCCTATGCCGCCAACTGTCTGAAGAGGTGGTGCATGGTGAAAGAGGAAGAAGAATAAAGATTTCAGACGGCAGCTCCTCTTCCTCTCTCAGGCCTCCTCCTTTTCCTGACAGTAATCCTTGCTGACTAAGCCCAATAAGAGCCAGTGGAGTCTAAGAGAAGCCAGTCATGAGGCCAGACAGCTGGCCATGCGGTCACCATGCTGGGTGATAAGAAGTCTGCAGACAGAGCTTCTAGCACAAAACAGTGTCTTCAAACAAAGCACAAGTCAAAGACAAGCACACAGTACTTGGTGATAAATCATGGAGAGCTTTTCCTCTAAATCAGGAATGAAACAAGGACCGAACTGTCATCAGGTTTATTTGAAATTCTATTTGAGATCTTTGCCAAGACAATACAATAAGGAAATGAAAAAGAAGTATAAAAGTCAAACATGAAGAACAATATCATTATTCATGGATGATGTGCTATTGTCTGTGCAAAACTCAAATGAGTTACTGATTGAATATCAAAACTGAAAGAAACTCTAGAGAAGTTGTACACATAAAAACAAACATTTTAAAATATATTGCATTTTTACATAACAAATCAGCAGCACATATATTGAAGCATAAATAAATTCAACAAGATGGAAAGATCTCTAAGAAAAATTATGGAGTACATTAAGATATATTGAAGTTTAGCCTAAATAAAATGGAAGGGTGGACCATTTTCTTGGGTAGGAAACTTTCTATACTAAATAAATCACTCTTCACAAATTGATCAAGAACTTTGATGAAACCTTGATTAAAATTTCCAAAGGTTATTTTGAGGAAATAGTTAAACTTATTCTAAAACTTTATATAAAAATACTTAGGACCAAGACCAAAATATTGCTGAGGAAAAATGAGTTGAAGAAAGTTGCCCTACCAATTTCAAGGCTTATTGAAAAGCTATGTAATTAAGACAGTATGTATTAATTCAGGGATAGACAAACAGACTGTTGGAATAGAACAGATGCCCAGAAACATGCCCACACAGATTCTATAACAAGGTTGGCCCTGCAGAAGTGGGCAAGAGGCTGTACAGGAAATGATTCTGAAGTAACTGACCATATTCATGTGGAAAAAAACAAACTTTAGCTTCTACCTCAAATCATATAAAACTGAGAGGCTGAATGTGGATCTCGGTTGATAGAGTGCTTGTCTAACATGCATGAGGCTCTGGGTCCCACCCCAGTATCGAATAAACTGCACATAATGTCACATACTTGTAATCCTTGAACTTTGGAGGTAGATGCAGGAGGATCAGGAGTTCAAAGTCATCCTTGGCTAAATAGCAAGTTCAAGGCCAGCCTGGTATACAAAAAAAATTATAATAACACCAGGTTATTATTGAAAATTCATAAGGCAAAATCTTCAGATTTTTTTCAGAGATCTCATGAAAATAACTTCATGACCTCTAGGTAGAAAGGGATTTCCTAGGCAAGACATCATCCTTGGGGACAGAGAGATGACTCACTGTTTAAGAGTACTTATTGCTCATCCAGAGGACAAGAGTTCAGGCCTCAGCACCTACCACCTGCAACTCTAGCTCCAGCAGACCTGACGCCCTCTTCTGGCTTCTGCTGGCACCCGAACACATGCAACAGACTCTCACACAGACACACACATAGACACACGAACAGAAAATAAACATTTTTTTAAAATGTCGTCAACCTTAAAGAGTGAAAATTAATCCATATCCAAATTACGAAGGTTTTGTTCACCAAATAAAACCACTTAAAAAGATGAAAACAGGCTACAAATTGAGCAAGATGTGAAGGCCCGGCAATGGGAATATGTTAGGTATAGCTATGACTCGAAAGCAAAAGACAAACAGATCAACTAAAAAAGAGTTACAACCACAAAGGTCAGAGGGAGAGAGGCACAAGAAGCTAGTGGGTACATGAAAGGATGCTCAACTTTAAGAAATGTAAGTCATACTCACCACAGACCAGAAGTCACACACTTAATATTGGCAAAAATTCAAAGCTGGTCAAACAAACTACTGACAAGTGAAAAAAGCTCCAGGCACCTCATAATGGTTAGGTGGAGAGGATGAGAAAACACCAAGGACTTTTATGTAATAAATTTAACCCTGTACACACATTAGCTCCACTGCTGGCTTTATAGAGCGGTGTATTTCCAGCTGTGGGTTGTGAGACCTTTATTAACAACTGAATACAATTAAACAATCTCCTCCCCTCAAGGCTCAGGAATTGATGAGGAAGAGGATATGGAAAGGCAGCAACAGCCAGGAGTGGTGGCTGACTCAAAGGAAAGCCACAGACATTGTGACGACATGCACACGACCCGCACAGGTTCAAACCAAACAAAATCCCAGCGCTGCGGAGGGTGGGGGACACAGAATCCCACTCCTAACAAGAAGCTATTTGTAATGGATGTCTGCTGGGAAAGGGAAAACCAGATTTCCCCAGTTTAGTGTCACTGACTATATTAACCACACTCTGGGCAGGTCCAGGCCTAGGAGTAGTTTGGCCAACACAAAATGGGTTTCATGTTTTTTGTGCACTTTCAATATTGATAATTTTTTTTTGGTTTTTTTTGTTTTGTTTTGTTTTTTTGTTTTTTTTTTTTTGTTTTTTTCGAGACAGGGTTTCTCTGTGTAGCTTTGTGCCTTTCCTGGAACTCACTTGGTAGCCCAGGCTGGCCTCGAACTCACAGAGATCCGCCTGGCTCTGCCTCCCGAGTGCTGGGATTAAAGGCGTGCGCCACCACCGTCCGGCCAATTTTGATATTTTTTACTCTATTGGTTTGCTTTGGTTCATTTTGAGATACGAAGAACATGAAGTTTGGTAGATAAGGATGTTGGGAGGTTCTGGGAGGAGTTGGGGGAGGGGAAGAATATGATTAAATATATCATACAGAAATTATGATAAAAATCATTTTTGAAAGATTCAAATAAAAATGTTAGAATGTGGGGACAGAGAAGCAGTTCAGTAATTAAGAGCACTTGCTGCTCCTGCAGAGGACCTGAGTTTGATCCCCAGTAACTCCACGACAGCTCACAACCATCTGTAACTCCAGTTCCAAGGAATCTGACACCTTCTTCTGACCTCCATGGGTATTGTACTCACATGGTATACATACATATGTATATAGTCACACTCACAGACACATAAAATAAAAAATAAATTTTTAAAGATTATATCAATACAGTGCAATGTAAGTATGATTTTTATAAAATATTTTACCCATACATATGTATATCAACTAATACGTAAAGATAAAGAGTTTTCTGCGCCGGTTGTGGTGGCGCACACCAGTAGGATTTGCTGAAGGAGGCGGAGGCAGGAGGATCAAGAATTCGATGCCAGCCTGATGAAAAAAAAAAAGAGTTTTCTGCATCCAGATGTGGTGCAACATGCCAATAATCCCAATATAAGAAAAGCTGACGCAGGCGATTGTGAGTTTAAGAACAACTGGGCTACATTATGTACATACATATTCACTTCTCAGGCAAAAACCACATTTGAATGCTACTGTCTACTAAAAGTCTTACATATCTGTACAGAAGACAAGGAGAAACAGCATTGTTGCATTGGGTAATTATAGCAAAAACCTGATAGCAACGCAGATATCCATCACAGTAAAGAGAAATAGACCAATTATAGTGGATACAGATTTATGTGATCTAATACATTAGCAAAATTATCAGTCCACTACAAACACCAACAAGAATGAATCTCAGAATCCTAATTAGGAACAAGAAACAAAGCCCCAAGAAGTATGTACACTATGTGATCCCATTTCTACATAACTCAAAAATATGAAACAAAATCGTTGTTTAAAAGTTCATACCTAAGAAACAAAACTGTAACTAAAACCACAAAAATTACTAATGCAAACAAAATTCAATATAATGAGAACACGTGCCGGGAACTGGGTCAGGAGGCTCAATCCAGGCAGGGCTGCAAATCTCATCAATTCAGAAGTAAGAACATATGTGTCCATTTTACTGCATTGCATGCATTTTACATATACAGTACATACAGCTGTGCAAGCACGAGATGTCACAGTTAAAATCTGGGACATTAGCTCCTATGGTTTAGTGCAACTTTGTACCTCATTCCAAAGTTTAACATTAGAGGAAAACTTGGCCTTATCATCAAGACACACGAGACTTAAGTGAATAACTAATTGACTACAGAAGCATTTCAGAAGTTAACAAAGTTAGACATATTTGGCTCTCCCAAAGCTGGCAAATCTCCTTCGTCCTCTACCAACTCAAACTGTAGCTCAGGACTCAGGAATGAGAGGAGAGCAACGGACTTTCTAAGGTAGTTGATGCTGAGTTGTTGGAATCCAGGCCCAGAGTTAGTCAATGGGAAGAGTCTCAGAAACGTAAGAAAATCAGCCAGGTGAGTGATTTAAAAACCGGGGAGGAAATGGAGCAAGAGGACAACTTCATTAAGGAATTGTCTACGTAAATAATTACACCTATAATTCTGAAAACCTCCAGATCAGGCCTGTGAGACAGATCAGCAAGTAAAGGTAGTCATTCCAAAGACTGATGACTTAAGATTGAACCCACATGGTATGAGAAAACCAACTCTTCCAAGTTGTCCTCTGACCTCCACATATGTAACACACATACACACACACCACACACCATACACATACCACACACACACCACATACACACCACTCACACACTACACACACCACACACATACACATACCATACACACACTATACACACAGGATAACACACACCACACATACACCACACACATACCACATACCACACATACCACATACCACACATACACACACACACACACACACACACACAGTTCTAGTGATGATGATGATGATATTTTAAAAAAGAAAACCCTGCAATCACCAAAAGGAACTGAGTAATGTATGTGACCATGAAATGATGTTGCTGATATTTTGTTAAAGTTTGACCAGTTTCACGTGTAATTATACCATTTTTTTTAGTTTCCTTGATGTTATTTATTAACATACACAGGCAGATATACGAAAAAATTCCATACTGGATTACAAATATCAGATAAAATAGAGACTCCTGTTTTCTACTTTATGCATTTTCCAAATTGTTTGAATTTTGTTTTTAATGAGCCTACACAATTTATAATTATGTATTATATACAAATTATGAGTGACCTATGTATAAAGTATTAGATGAGGATGACAATATGAATTAATCTAGTTTCTCATTATAAATAGTCAGAAAATGAAATGGTAGCCAAAGTCTTCGCTTTAGTACTAATCATAACAATAATCACACTGTCAATGATTTTTCTAATATCCAAGAGCCAAGGCTAGTAATGTAGAGGGTAAAGGTGCTTGCCACCAACGCTGAAGACCTGAGTTCTCTTCCTGGGACCCACATGATGGAAGGAAAGAACTGACTCCCGCAAGTTGTCCTCTGACTGCCCATCTCACACAAACACAGACAGACAGACAGACAGACACACACACACACACACACACACACACACACACCACACACACACACCACATACCACACACAAACACACCACACACACACACACACCATATACATACCACATATCACACACACACACACACACACCACATGTACACCACACACAAACACACATACACACACACTACACACACCACATACACACACACACACCATACACATACCACATACACACCACACACACACCACACACACACCACACACACACCACACACACACCACACACACACTACACACACACACACACACACTCACACTTGCACACATGAATAAATAGATACAATGAAATGTTTTTAATAAGCCAGTCCTAGCCTATGAAGAAAGAGGTGCTTGTCTTGCCCACTTTGTTAAGCACTGACCCAAATACTTCCAAAAACTGAATGAAGGACGCTACTTACTATTTTGGCATTTCTTATTGGTGGAGAAGGCCTCGTCCCACCCTTCCACCCACACAGTGGCTCTTTTTACATTATGTTGACTCATGAATAAACTCTAATTTGATTAGCTTGCTGCATGTGAACTTAGATTGCTAGGAATAAAAGAGAAAAACAATGTGGCCTATTTCTATTCTGACCTTCAGTTTATTCCGTCTTCTACTACAATTTTTTTGAATATAAAATGCATCAAAATAGGATATTTAAAATACGTCTTTTACCTCTGTAAATGGAATTTTAGGAACTCAAAGTTTGCGGTACAATTGATTCTGTAAATATGCATGCTGTAGAGTTGAAACACAGTGGGGGCGGGGGAGAGAAAAAGAAAATTCCTCCAAGTGAAATTCCTGACAGCTGGCCCAGAAAACCAAGTCAGTCAAGAGAGTGTTTAGAATTAGAAGTCTGTCTTTCTCTCAAGCTCAGATTCCCCAAATTTAGAATCTTGTGCTTTGTGTATCAAAGATGTCATCATGCCTCTTCTCTACATTTTCGTGATTGAGGGTTGAAAATTAGCCTGGAAGTCTAATATTACATTTCTAAATCTAAGTAAGGACACATGAAAAAGATTTTCCTTGTGTGTGGGGGGGATGATACCTTAAACAGTACTGTCCCTAACTCTAGGGAAGGCAAGGAAGACAGAGGATGACATCAACTAAAGCACCTTTAAAGACACCTGCTAGTATTTTTCCACATTATGCAATAGCGTTTCTTCTATATGCTGTTTAGACAAACATACTTCAGGAAAATGAATGCTGCTTCCAACCTACTGGAAACCATTCCTGAACTGTTGGTGTTCCTAGAGCTATGAGTAACGACCTCGCGGTTAAGAAGGCCACCATGTCTCCATCTATGCATTGCTCAGTAAGCAGACTGTACCTGAGGTTCCCCTGTGTGCCAGCCACACCTTGCAATCTATGCAAATTCGTTTTCATAGATCAGGCATGGCATTAGGAAGACTAATAATTTAGTCTGCATAGTGTCCATAGTCCTATTTACTCACATCCTGTGACTATGGGCCTAGGAAGTGATCTCAAAGAGCAGGAAGAAGCTGGAGCAGAATGTTGATTTATCAAGACTGTGAGGAAGGTAAAACAGTGACTTGAGGGTATTGCTACTTTATATTCTCGTCTTCTCTAATAGAAGCAGTAACCTAATCACACCCAGATCTTAGTAACAATGGCTGGAAACAGATAGATGTATGAAGCTTCTGGGACAACACCAGCAAAGACTCTTAATCTCATGTGCCAGCCTAGGAAAGTGGTGTAAAATAAATACACTCTAGAAATATTTATCGATCTTCATTTTTGCCTGTAAATCTAATGGTAACATATCTTTTATTCTAATGCCATGCTTAGAATAAACTGCATCGCAATGACCTGTGACAAGATATACTAAGAAGATCTTGAATTCCTCCAGTTTTGAATTCCCTGCTTAATTTTATCAGTTGCATTCATTTTAATCAGCATTTTTTTCTGGTTATAAAAGAGCAGGACAGCCTTGTTTGATTGACAGCCATCCTTGGTGTAGGGTTTCCTCTTGGCTGTTAAATATGCACCACACTACTTACAATGCATGGTTTTCAAGCTTTCCAGGACGCAGCCGTCAGAAAGCCAGAGATGATTTTCATCATTAGTCAACTGGCTGGAAGATTTAGCAGGATGTTAGAGTGAAGGAGCCATTAGTATTGAACTCAACTTTTTGAGAAAGTTTGGAGCATCACAGTTTACTTGCATTAGAGTGTGTGGTACAAAGAATACAACATAGAGTGGACTCTTGTTCGACATCTACAAGTTAAGCCATAATTAAACAAGTTCTTTTGAATGTGTTACTCATGAAAATAAGACATGAAGAAGCATTTTTTTCTTAAGGACAAATGTAAAACAATAAAAGCATTTTGTCAATTATATTGTATTGGGGGAGGCAGAGATCAATGTCAGGTGTCTTCCTATACTTCTCTCCACTTCATTTTTCAGTCAGGGTCTCTCAGCGAACCAGGTAATTACCATTTTACCTAGAATAACTGGTCATCCAGCTCCAGGATCTTCCTGTCTCTGCCCCCTACCCGAGTGCTGGCATTGTAGAGGGGTAGCATGCTGGCTTTTTGTGGGTGGTTTCTCAATCTTTGAAGCATTTTTATTATATTGTAGCCCATTTCTGAGATGTTGTGGCTTTGTCTAAACTCAAGTCCTCATGCTTATGCATAGACACATTACTAACTGACCTGTCTCCCTAATCCCTAGAAAGAAACTTTTTAAAAATTTGCCAATAAACGTCCTTCACTATTATTCAACTATTTCTTTTTTAATTAAGTAGAGGATTCATTAAACTGTTCAACAGAATAAGTCTCTCTTTTCTACACTGAAAAAAACTCTGCCCAAGTATATCTAATGAAACATTCACCAATAATGCAAAATGATATCTTAATATTCATATCAAAAACCGATTTAGTATCTCTTAACCTTGCTTCTCATATGGAACAAGTGTTATATTTATCTTTATTTGGTTAAAATTAGGAAATTTTGAAGGGATTAATTAAGTCAATGACATTATCCATAATGTAGTTCTCTATTTCTCTTAGTTGGCTGTAATAGGTAAAAGCATTGTTTAATAATTTTAATAGTAAGCATGTATGCTCATACAGGTATATATATACATATTCATCTATTTTTTCTTATATAAATAACTTTCCTTATATCTTCTTAAATGCTTTTGAATTAAGTTCAAACCATGAAGAATTCAAGATATTTATTTATTGATATAAGTAAGTAATTAAATTCATCATAGCTGTGTTTAAATTCCACTAAAAACCATTGGCATGCTGTAGAAAACAATGCAACCTTTTCCTTTACATAGGTTTCCCAACTGAGAATTCTTCAGAGCTTATTTCTACAATCCACATCAACTATGCCTGCCTAAGGGCTCAGGGAGATACATTTCTCCTCAATATAAAAATAAATAAATGGCTGGTAAGTTGGCTCAGTAGATAAAAGCATTTGCTTCCAAGCCTGAAGACCTGAGTTTGATGCCAAGGTCCCACAGAGTGGAAAGAGAGAACTTGAAGAACCAGCCTGCCTCTAGCTTAGGCTTAAAAGCCATCTTATATTAAAGAGAAACTAGATTCATTCCTGTTTATGATTAAACCTCTTTTTCTCAAGGCATGGGCTATGTTCCACTTGTAACCTTAACTACCAATGGTTCTGTACTGCCTGTTACAAGAATGGCCATCAGGTCTTAGTTTCAAAAAGATAATAACCATCTTGCAACCCTACTTTTGTTTCAAGAAGGGTTGTTTTGGCAACCTTGTTATGACTACCTGTTGTTACGACCACCTTGCAGTCATGTCTTGTTTCATGCAGTCGTTATAACTAACTTGATATATTTGTGTTCTGTTCCTGTAACTTTACCTATTTTGCCCACCAAATCCCCCATTTGGATATCCCTCTACCCTGAGCTATAAAAACTTTGTCTTCTCATATCCAAGGCTGACCTCTCAAACCCCATCTTAGAGAGAGGCAGCCTGTTTACATGGATAAAAACAGCCTTGCTTTTATTAATTGCCTGCTTTAATTAATTTGGCCATGATGATTTGGGTCAGTGGTCTTTCTCCTCCCATCTTTGAGATTCACAAACTGACACTCGAAAGTCATTCTCTGAACTCCACAAGAGCACTGTGGCACACACATGGCCCCTGACACACACATATACATACTGAAAGGCTAACAAAAACGTTAAAGAATTAAAAATAAACAAACTACTTCCTTATAACTTCTATAGCTGTTTTGTTGGCACTCTTCATTGGGCTTTTATTACTGTTCTTTTTTTCCTCAATAAAGTTAAATTAATTTTTGTCTTTAAGAACTTTGGTATTGTTCAAAAATAGTATTTTGTATTAAAGTGTCCTTTCCCGTAAAAGGCTAGTGAGAGTGGACAGCAGTGATCATTTTCTCATATCTTCTTTGGATATAAATCGAATTCAAGGTCTAAGAAACATTGCAGGGTCACCTTTCTCATTCTTTGAAGCGTTTTTATTGTATTGTTGCCTGTTTCTAAGATTCTGTGGCTTGTCTAAGCCTCCACACTGGAGCACGCACACTCACCTTTACCTTCGCATTCCCTGCGATGTTTGGCATTGGTGCCCCACATCACAGATTCACCTCCATGCATGCTAATTGACTCTGGTCAACTCCTGGTGTAATACCATTGTGATAATTTCTAACAGAAAAGGGAATCTCAACAATTGTAACAGTCTAGCTTACAGATGGAAGGTCACGAGCTGTGCCTTTACTGAGTCTCTTTTTTTGCCTTGAAAATTAAGTTTCAAATTACATTGCTGGCCATAGCCCAGCGCTGTTGCTAACATTTAGAGCTGTTCCCCCATACACACACTGTATATGATACATTTCCTTAGGAATAAAACAATGCATAGTGTGTAGCTCCGACGGTTCGTGAATGTTTGTTAGTTGCAAAAAGGAATTTGATTGACAGAAAAACTGAAATAAAAAATAATGAGTAACTTAGCTTCTGTGATGTTTGCTTTATCTGTGTATATGTATGTACATTGTGTGTGTATATATATATATATACATTGTGTGTATATATATTATGTGTATATGCATTATGTGTGTATCTTACTTTTTTTGAATTTATTTTATTGTATTTTACAATATAATTTAATTTTACATATCAGCCACGGATTCCCTTGTTCTCCCCCCTCTTACTTTTGCTGAATCAATTGAAAGTAAATTGCAGCTTTATAACCCATCATCCCCAAAAAGTTCATCCTCTTGAGAACAGTATATTATCTTATATAATCAGAGGAGAAATAAGGATTCAGGAAACCTTGACATCATTGTAAGACAATTATCTAATGCATAGCCCGTATCCAAAGCTAATCAGTTTTTTCAATAACATCTTTTATAGAATTTTTCCCTTATGGATTCAGGCTACAGCTCAGTCCTACACATCAGGTACAGTCACCTGTTTGTTTAGCATGCTCTAATCTGAAGCAGTGTTCAGCCTTCCTTTTTCTTTCATAACATGGGTTTTGTTTTGTTTTTTAAAAAAACAGGCCAATTCAATTTAGGTTTGTCTTATTATTTACTCATAACTAAGTCCAGATTATCCATAGTTGGCAGAAATTCTACATAAGTCATGTTGGATCCTTTCAGTTCTTCTCATTGAGGGACATAAAAGTAGTTGTTTACCCTGTTACTAGAGATACTAACTTGCATCACCTGGTTAAAACAGCGTCTGCTGAGTCCTGGTACTTACACTTTGGAATTTGTGAGCAGGCCTTCAGAACAAGACTTCTTCATAGAGATTAGCCTGTGCAATCTAATCTGCTATTTACAGAACAAATTCTTCACTTTGTAACTCTCCTGACAGGAGCACAGATATGCAAACAGGAAACACTTGTGTCTCTCCTTTGTCTAGAAGATTTTTGAGACAATGGACCAGGCCTGAAGGAGTGAGAATTCTCTGAGAATATCACGCAGAGAGAAGGGAAAGGTTGGGGCCTGAAGCTGTCCAGAGGAGGTACTTTTCTCCCTGAAAGGGACTTCACACAGTGGTAACAACTTGCAGGATTTAACAGGAGATAGAAGCCTGGGTAAAAAGATGTGTCAGTCATGCTCAGAACCACATGTCATCCAGGGCTGCTTGGCTATGCATACCTCTTCACCTCTATTTAAACCTAAGCCTTAAATCAGAACCCCTAAAATGAGCTTGGGGGTGGCGGGGGAGTCTGCTATTCCTTTTTATTTGTTCCTTTTCCCGATGTAACCACATGAAGTAGATCTTTCTCTGCTTTCTGTTTCTTCAATTGCAGTATTGTGGAAAGGTGGCCCATCCTACATTGTTAGAGATTTCCTGGGCTCAGGCTCTGACCCTAAACACTCCGGTAAAACCTCCAAGATGTCAATCTATTGATCCCTGTAACAACAAGAAACAGAAACTGTTGTCCATACCAGCAGGGCTCCTTCTAATTCTACTACTGATCTTTACTGCTGGTATTTTGTGTGTTTGTTTGTTTGTTTGTTTGGTTGGTTGGTTGGTTGGTTGGTTGGTTAGTTGGTTTGGTTTGGTTTGGTTTGGTTTGGTTTGGTTTGATTTGGTTTGGTTTGGGGTTTTTTTTTTGCCAGTTTGGAACAGCTTTCAACACTATTCACCATTCATTTATTCTAGAAAAACAAAAATCTTTTCTTTTGATGGCCTCCTCCTTTTCTGACTAATCATCCTTTATCTATAGATTGTGTTCATGATACTTGGTCACTGAATGTAGAAAGTCCCAGTACCAATTGTAAAGTTTGTGTTTTCATGTGTGTCTCATTCTGTATGTTTTTCCTGTGCTGGGATTGGACTACTGTATGCTAAACAAGTGTGTGTGTGTGTGTGTGTGTGTGTGTGTGTGTGTGTGTGTACTGAGGATCAAACTTAAGGCATGCTATACCAGAAATATAGATAGACACATTTTTGTTTTTACATAATGTCAGAAGTTATTGAATAACAATAAATTGGTGAGCTGTGTTGATTTCTTTGGTTACAATTAACCACATAGCCCTGATTTCCCTTGATATCTCGCACTGACAAACACATGTTCTTTTATTCCAATCTTACTTGGAATAATATTCATATATTAACTCTCAGATAACATGTTAGACTTCATGTGGTACACACAGGCTTCATGTAACTCCACTTGTTAATTCTTGGGGCAGTGTCCTGTGCTTCTGAGGTCCTTGCAGAGACTTCTTTCCTAACCTATTTTTCTTGAAATGTTTTTCTGTAGCAGAAACCATCATCTTAACAGTTTCAGATTTGCAACCATGAGTGACAAATATCTGACCAATTCCCTCCCTGAAAATCTTCTCCCTGGAAAAACTCCGCCTCTAAGAAGCCCTATATAAGTCCTGTGCCTGTTCAGTTGCAGCTGCCCTTGTCTACCCTGGCAGAGGCAGCCACTCTCCTGGATTCCCCCTTCCCAAATACAACTCTTGAAAGAGTTTTGGGTGAAGACCTTTCACCAGAGTGGAGCAGAATCTCTGTGGGGAAACTCTCTTTGCAGAGTGGAGCAGAGAAGCAATGGACCTCTCTGCTGGGAAACTCCCTAGTGGAGTGGAACAGAGAAGCAATGGACCTCTCTGCTGGGAAACTCTCTTAGGGAGTGGAGCAGAGCTCAATTGTACTCCCTCTCTCTCAGAGAGGATCAGGATTGCTACATCCTGTGGGGAGACCATCCCCCACCAGAACCCAGCTTCAGGTATAGCCTGACTGCCCAACAAGTCAGGGTACTTTTCCCTCCAGAGCTGTAACACTTGAAGGTTTAGCCTGATTTCTGACAGTCAAGGATATCTTTCCCTCCAGAGTTGTAACACTTGCACCCATCACCCAAGTCAGGTCAATCATAAAGCTGTGCAGGTCACAGCAAAGCCCTCAGCCATGCTCCTGAAATCAAGCCCCGCCCCATTTCCAAACCCCATAAAATGTACTGATCCACTAAGATGAGCTTCGGTGGAAATCATAGTCTGGTTTGTTCTCACTTCCCAATCTGGGGTGAACAAACATCAATTCACGTCTCAAGAAAGGTAACCCAACACAGGACTATTCAACCTTTCTATTTCTTCTCAGGTCCATTTTGGAAATGACCATTCTTTTTAAAGGAACATTCTTATGTTGATGACAATTTGATCCTATAAAAATCTTCCAGATATCAAGATGTATAGCAATAAATATACTTTGAGAACACTTTGTTATGATAGTACAAACTGGCACGGGTATGATAAATATCTGCCAGGTACTCACTACTTTATTTGCTGCGAGTTACAGGGAAACTAGCATACAAATCTCAGAGAACAGAGTGACATCAGATACTTAACCATTTACCAAGTAGACATTTTAAACCACCGTTTCTTCAAGCTTTAGAGTAAAAGTCTATTCAACTGTCAGTAACAAGCAGGAATGACTTTCCTATCTGTTCTTGTCCAGCTTTTGAAAACTAAATAGAACCATATTCGTTTCCTCCAAAGGTGTTATCTCAGGGTAGGAAGAGAGTGACAGGCTGGGACTGGAAACGCTTGCTCCATTTGAGCAAACGTTGCCCCACTGTTACCGAGTCTAGAAGACTTCAGCAGAAATGACTTTTAAGAGAGGCCACATGACCACAGGCTGATACCCATACAGCTGAGGAACACAAAGAATTAAGTCAAAGGTTAAGGAGGGATTAGTGGAAAAGTCTGAGCCTAAAAGAAACCATCGATTTTTCTCCTTCAGAAAGACATATGTCTGCATCCTTGTTAATTTATTGGAGTCTTATTCTGATTTCAACTCTTTCCTGAGGGAAAAAATAGTGGACTTCAATTGTTATTAAAGCATATTATTAAAGCATAAAGTCATTAGGTGTGTGCTTTGGACCAGGAAGTTGATTGCTGACACTGTTAAAACCACAACTTGCTCAGTATCAACTTGAAATCTTAAGAAATGATTTTCTTAAATACATAACCTTTAACAGGAATAAGCAAGGCTGGGCCTGTTGATGTGGCCTGTAAACCCAGCTGCTCCAGGGACTGAGGTGAAAAGGTCTCAAGTTCTAAGCCAGCCTGGGGAAAGTGTGAGTTCAGACAGGCTCGATATGGGTGAGACTCTGTCAAAAAAAAAAAAAAGTTTTGAAAGGCTGGGGGCAGAGCACAGTGTTACAGCAAAGATCCCGAGTTCAATCTCCAGCATGCAGAAACATGCAGCAGACACAGTTTTTCCCTGCTAGGAATAGGTGTTCTCTCACCCCTCTCTGTTATTCTTGACATACCCTAATGCTGTGTCAAAGACGAAGCAAAGACGTGGAGGGAAGTACAGTATTGTGTACGCACCATGTTTATACTGGAGGAAGTACAGAGCAATTGCTGAAGGACAGAGTGTTGCTCTCTTACCCTAATCATAAAAGTAAGACACTCCAGTGAGGGAATGAGAGCTAGTGATGAGGCAATATGCGAGGTCTTGGCATAGTGAACAGGACATGAACAGTTGTGTAATGGCCGGCCTAAACTCTGGAGATTTAGTTTAGTTTCGTCTGGCTAATTGAAATTTTCAATTCAACTGTAATTGCTGATGGATAATAGAAGTTAGAGCTGGGGTGGTGGTTCAGCCAGTAAACTGGTTGCTTTGGAATCTGCTGTGGTATGTCATTCTGTATGCTGTGAATGTGTGTTGCTCTGATTGGTTCATAAATGAAATGCTGATTGGCCAGTAGCCAGGCAGGAAGTACAGGCCAGATAAGCAGATAAGGAGAATTCGGGGAAGAGGAAGGCTGAGTCAGGAGTCTCCAGCCAGACACAGAGGAAGCAAGATGACAAGGCAGAACTGAGAAGAGGTACCAAGCTGTGTGGCTAAACATAAATAAGAGTTATGGGTCAATTTAAATGTAAGAGATAGTCAGTAATAAGCCTGAGCTAATGGCCAAGCAGTTATAAGTAATATAAGCTTCTGGGTGATCATTTTATAAGCGGGCCATGGGACTGTGGAGGCCTGGCGGGAACAGAGAAACTTTCTGACTACAGGAATCCATCACAAGGACCTAAGTTCAGTCTCCAGAATCTACATAAAGGAAAGTCGGGTGTAGTGGCGCACATCCATAATCCCAGCACTGGGGAAGCAGAGATGCTGGACCCCTGAGGCTCACTGACCAGTCAGTCTAGCTTCATGGCAAATTCCAGCAAGAGACTTTGTCTCAAAAGGAAGATAGATGGTGCTCCTGAAGAATGACACCTGAGGTTGTCACCTGGGTTACACACACACACACACACACACACACACACACACACACACACTTGTGAAATTTGGTTTAAGTGGGTGGAGTGGGGAGTTTAAATTATCTCTAAAGAAATGAGAAGTAAATGGCCAAAAGTATGTTTAAAAACAAACACCAAGAAAAACAAATGCTAATGATCCAAGCTAAGACCAATGAGCAGAGAACTTCCTGCGCCTGTTTCTCTCAGGATACCCATCACTCCTGTGTCAGCATCAATTGTTTAAGGTTAGTTTCCCATGGTGACCATGGACTTCCTGAGGTTATGAAACTTATATTCATTTTTGTTATTCTAGTCATTGACAGAAGGTCTAGAGCTTTCGATGAATCACTTAAAATGAATAAAAAGTTATACAGACTCAGATTTTTATTTTTTATTATAACTATTATATTGTATATTTATTATTGTACAGACAATTAGGATATGAAAAGATGATGAATGTGACCAGTTGTTACAGAAATGCAAATCAAAACCACAGTGCAGTATCATCTCATGGTGGCATCTTTAAAAAAACCAAGCAGGGTCTAGGGAGATGGCCAAACAAGCATGAGAAGCTGAGCTTGTGACCCGGCACCCATGTATAAAGCCAGACCCCATTGTGTCTATCTATAGCCCCAGTACTAGAGACTGGTCCCTAAAACACACAAGGCAATCAGCCTAGACATTTGATGGGCTCCAGGTCCAGGGAAAGATCCTGTCTCAAAATATAATGTAGAAAACAATGGAGGAAGGTGCCTGACGTTGACCTCACTTGTGTACACACATGTGCACATGCACACAAGTATATATAACCTCATGTTCATGTACACATACCCGACACACACACACAAAGGAAAGCAACCACAAAAATAGTGAGTGGAGATGTGGAGATATTGGGATGCGTGTGGATGGTTGGTGGAGTTGTTAAATGTATAGCAGGGATGGTGACGTATGCATTCTGCAGTATGTTGAGTTCTCAGAGAATTAGAATTGTCCTAAGATCGAGCAATTCCACTTCTAGGTTTGCATCCAAAAAGGATTGAAAACAGCAGCAAGATGGCATTTACTATAATCGCAGCACTTGGGAGACGAAGGCAAGATTAGGCTCTCTAGGTCATCTTCAGCTTTATAGAAGGTTTGAGGCTAGCCTGGGATGCATGAAACTATGTCCTAAAAAAGAAAAACAAAAAATGAAGGCTGAGTCGTGGAAAAGTATCTGCAAACTCAGGTTCATCATATCACTACTAGGCTGTGATGTATTCAGTAGGAGAGGACTTAGCATGTGTGAAGCCCTAGGTGATATCCTCAGCAACACACACACACACACACACACACACACACACACACACACACACCACAACAGCCAAAAGCTGAAAGCAAAAAGGTGTTCATTAAAAGCTGAATGGATAAAAAGAAATGTAACCAACACATGCAATAGAATATTACTCAATTTAAGAAAGAAAAGAGATTTTTGACAAAGAAAAGAGTTATTACATGGACGGACATTGTGATAAGTTAAATGGGTCAGCTGCAAGAAGGCAAATACCTATGGTCCCTCTCATCTAAGGAACATGAAACAATCAATTCGCAGAAACAGTAGAACAATGGTTTCCATGGGCTGGTGAAAAAGGAAACAGGGATTTATTGCATGTGATGGATTTCCAGTTTTGAAAGATAAATAACTAATGGAGATTGGCTATACAATATTATAAATAGTTAGCATTTTCAAGCTATATGCTTAAAAACAAGTAAAAGAACAAATTCCATGTTATGCATTTCATATGTTATACCATAGTAAAAGCTTTAATGAATGAGTAGTTAAATGAATACTGGGCTAAATAAATTAATTAGTAATTAAGCAACATAAGGAAAATAGAACATTTGGTAAATTATGATGTATAGTGCTCTGAAATATTAATTAAAATCTATAGTGCTGTCCTGTAAAATATTTGCAGGGAAGGGCATGCTGTGAGTGTGTGTGTGCACTTGGTATTCGGTAAGCTCTTCAGAAAAACAGTATTGTATTTGGACTTGACAGTTCTAAGAACTGTGAACAAAAGGAAAAAAAACTACTGAAAGGTAAGAAGACCAAAGATAAAAGAAAGCATGTAAAGAATTAATTATTTCAAAGATGAGGAGGCCAAGTGTCTTTGAATAATAAGCTTCATATTCGGGAAGGATTATTACAGCTCACAAATTCTAATTTCACAAGTGAGGTGCGTTTACATTGCAACAAAAGAGAGCTAAGAAGAAAACTACAAAAGACACCCATGAATTTCTAGATGTTCTACAGATTGAAGAATAGACCCCAAAAGATTTAATGGCATTTTAAGATAGATATAACTTGGAATTAATATAAAAAAAATTGTCCAAAATTTGAAAGTGAGGCAAAGGATGCTTCATGGCCTTGAAATGTAACACGGACCAGTGAATAAACAGACCAATCATTATTCAAATCTTTAGGAAGCCTGATTTGATAGTGCACACCTTTAATATTAGCACTGGGGAAGCAGAGACAGGCAGATTTCTGTGAGTTTGAGGCCAGCCTCTACATAATGATATAGACCAACTAGAGCTACATAATGAGACCCTGTCTCAAAAACAAAATAATCTCTAGGAAATGTACACTTGTTTAATATCCTGTCTTCTAATAGATAATATCCAGCCTTAGTGAGTTTTGTGTGGCCTTGAGTATACAGAAGAAACAAGAATAGGCATACAAACCAAACATTTACTGGTAATCAAGTACAAAGAAACTTCTTTTAAAGCAATTACTTGTTGTACATATAACTTTACCACTATTTAAAAAATTAAAGCAAATTTGCATGCTAATGAGATGGATGTGTTCAGTTATTTATACATAAAGAACTAAATCTCGGCTGACTATTTGATACCGTCAGACATATAGCATCTTCAGCATTTTTCAGAGTTGGCTGATGTTTGACTTTATAATCCACAATGCTGACAACAAACACTGCTGTATAAATATAAAGAACAAAATAGCAGAAGGACACTTCAGACCAGCTCAGAAAGGGCTGGAAAGCTCGTCCAAATCCCAGACCAAAATTAATTGAATGATTTCTTAGGAAACTCATGTCCACAACTCACATGTCAATTTTGAAACCAAATATAATAACACAGTAGCGTCCAGAAGTACATACTAACTTGAATGCGGAGGGGTGATGATGGGAAAATATTACAACCCTTCAGTTTTCACAATTAAACTGCTATGGTTCTCTAAGAGCAGAAAACTTTGCATGTGCAATAAAAAACAGTGTAACTTACAACATACTGTAACCTCTAACCTGAGCTAAAGTGTCTCCATTGTGTCCCTTGGTCCTGTCTGGTGTGACTGAAGGTGTAGTGCACAGTGTACATGCTGTGCGCTCAGAACCAAGGGCCAAGTTAAGGCACACGATGCAACACAGAGGAGTGTGGTAGCCAGAAATACTCCAGATTCATTTTATTTAGCTCTGAATCAATAGTTAGCTGTTGCCCATTCACAAGTCTCTTATTGTGGCTCAGTTTATAAGTGGTTCAGTAGGTAAAGGTGTCCGGTGCCATGGTTGACAACCTAAATTCAGTTCCCAGGACCACATGGTGGAAGTAAAGAAATGTCTCCTAAAAGTTGTCCTCTGACCTTCATGTACATCCAATGGCACATATGCCACCCCCACAAATATACGTACACAAATAAATAAACATAATAAAAATTTAATTGTGTTGGCTAGTTTTAACTGTCACTCTGAGGCAACCTAGATTCATCTGGAAAGAAAGAGTTTTAATGAGGAATTGTCTAGATCTGGTTGGCCTGGTAACATATCTTCAGGTGATTTCTTGGTTGTTAGTTGATGTAGAAAGACACAGCCCATTGTGGGCAGCACCATCCCCTAAACAAAGGGTGCTGAGCAGTATAAGAAAAGAGAAAGCTAGTCCACAACAAGCAAGCAAGTCTGCATGCATGTATTTCTCTCTGCTCTTGACTGTGAATGAGCTGTAACTAGCTGCTTGGGTCCCTGCCTTGACTCCCCTGCAACAATAGACTGTGAACTGGAATAGTGAGCCGAATAGTGAGCCTTTTGTGAGGGTGCTTTATCACAGCAACAGAACGGAAACCAGAACATTATTTTTAAAAAAATCTTTTACTGTGGACAAGTTCTGTAGACCCACCCCATTCAGTTGCATGATCCCATATGGGGTCTTGTACCACAGCTGAGGAAGGGCAACCCCCATTTGAAAGAAAGTAAGAATGGACAATCTCAGGGTAAAGAAGATTATTACAAGGTTTTTAGTTCATTGTTTGCTTTCTAAGCTGATTGGGGGAAATGCTGATTTCGAGTGTGTTGTGTGCACATTGGCGGGTCTGACAGGAATCCCAAGTTAGGAAGGGAATTTGTCAATGTGTTCACTGCATTGTGAATTATCTTTATAAGCTCCAGAAGAGAAGAGAAACTGCTCAAGGGCTTAAGAAAATACAAGTAATTGTGTCTTTCAAGAGGTGATTGAGCCAACTAACAACAACTAGGTCACCAAAAAAAGTCTGCAAAATAATAAAAATAACAGAGTGGAACTGTACAAATGAGCACTACAGAGCATGTCTTTTTTTTTTTTTTTTGGTTTCTCGAGACAGGGTTTCTCTGTGTAGCGTTGCACCTTTCCTGGAACTCACTTGGTAGCCCAGGCTGGCCTCGAACTCACAGAGATCCACCTGGCTCTGCCTCCCGAGTGCTGGGATTAAAGGTGTGCGCCACCACCGCCCGGCTTCAGAGCATGTCTTCATCAAGGAAAGTTCATAAATTGTAAACTAGAGTATACCTTCATTCGACTGAGTTCCTTGTAGGGAAAGGAATGGTCTGCTGGAATTAAATAAAGCACTGTACATGCATGTACATGGAAGCAAAGAAGGAAAGACAGGAGACTGAGCTAAGAGGGAATACGTTCTCTGACCACCAATACACAGCAATCTCACACATGCTTAATGTTCAGAATGATGCCTACTGAATTCCCACAGACTTTATCTGAAAATATCAGAGCTAAATATAGTGTCATATACCTGTAATCCTAGCACTCAGGAGGCCAAGGCAAGAGGATTATAGTCCAAGGCCAGCCTAGGCAACACAGAGAGTTTCAGGACAGCCTGATCTATATAGAAAGACACTCTCAAAAAAAAAAAAAAAGTAGAAATAAAGCATGAAGGTAAATAACATATTGAACTCAGCTCTTAAATGGTCAACTGACGACTAGGAAAATATGTTACTGCTTTATTGTTCTATTTCAAACAGAAACCTCAAACTACTGGACAATATAATTACCAGAAATACAATAGTTTGGGAGCTGATAAGGCCACAGGAGAGGTGGTTCAGTGGTTAAAAATTATATTGTTATCACAGAGGACCTGAGTTTGGTTCCGGCACCTTCGTTGGACAATTCACAACAGCCTGCAACTCCAGCTCCCAGGGATCTGGCATCCTCTTCAGGCCTTTGGAGGTTCCATATATGTACACAGCCTCGCACAGACACATACACACATGCACATAATTAAAAATACAGTAAGATCTTTTGAAAAGCTGGCTCCAGGAAAGGTGGCACACACCTTTAATCGCAGCATCAAGAGCCAGAAGCAGGAGGGTCCCTGTTTGAGGCCAGCCTGCTCTACATTTCGAGTTCTAGGGTAGCCAGGGCTACACAGAGAGATACTCTCCATACAAAATAAAATAAAACAAAACATTAAATTAAATTAAAAGGACAATGGAGAGGAGGTGGTTTGCCTTCTCTGGTCATTATGAGATGTGTACATTTTTATTTGGTATAAAAATTGGATGGTAGTCAAGTATTAAGCAGTTGTATATAGCAATCTCAACGATAGATTGGTAGGTGAGAATATAAACAATTGACAGGTATCAGACATTCAACTTACAAAAGTGTAACACTCAATGTTGACTTCCTAAAACAAGTAAATTCTCTATGAAAAAGAAGTCTAAGGATGCAAATAATTCCCCTTTACCCTTCCTGAGTGACTAAAGAAATATGCTGTCGGGAAGGATAATGAAAGCATTTAGGATGTTTCCTCAAATCATCTTCAGATAGTATTGATAAGGCCTCAACCCTGCTAATATGCATGATGAGACCCTCTCTGGTGGAGTGACACCTCAGACGCCGCTGTGCTTTATATATACATGCTTTTCAAAACAAACAAACAAACAAAGTGTCTTTTAGGTTATCTGTGAACCATCAAGAACACTCAAGAGAAAAATCATAAGAATATAGCACAAGTGACTCTTAAATCCCAAAGATGAATAATAAAGACGAACGTCACACACTGCTACTAAAAAAATGTCATGAACATCTATTTGGAGATAAGAAAACCAGGCCACGTCATTATGTCTACAGACACAAAATGGCAATCATGAAGCCTGACCACAAGACTGGCATGCTTGAGCTACTATTTTTTTTTTTTTTTCACAGCAAAACAGTTTCCTAAACGCAACTGGTTTGGGAAGTTTTAGGGGAAAAAAAAAGTCTCTCAATGGCTACTTTAGGAATGAAAGCATTTTGATGGATGCCCTCCTTCCACATAAAAGATTCTGGAATTTCCTTGCAGCTGACAGGTGACAACTTCAGCTCCAGTTCTGAAGTGTATTGGCAAGTCCGTGCATCTTAAGTGGCTTCCATACTTGGAAACTGAGAGATGAATAGCTGAAGACTAGGAAACCAGAGACGGGAAGTAAGCACTTGTCCATCACAATAGAAACTCCCTCCCCGGATCTGAAGCATCGTCCCCACCTGACAAGGATGAAGGACTTCGGCAGCAGAGGACGAGCTGGTCCTTACACTTGCATTTGAGTTACCTGTGGAACTTATAAATTATTCACCTGCTTGAAGCCTTGAAGCTCTCTCTCTCTCCTTCAACCCAAACTGACAAAAGCAGGGACTTAAATCTATAGGCAGTCGATTCTTATAAAAGAGAGTGAGATTGATTGGAAACAAAAGGAAATTTTTGCTGAGATAACAGAAAGCAATTCCTCTGGTCAATCCACTAATCAAACAAAAAGTTACTCTCACCCAGGAAGCCCCATCTTTTAGCAGAGGGCACTTGCTTGTTTGAAAACACCGTGTTCATTTGATTTTAGAGTATAAACACTACTTACATTAATTCTAAGAAAATAATTGGCCGCCTAATTATGATATTGATGTTTTCTTTGTCTAATTGGGTAGGTCAAGGCACTAATTTGATTCACAGCTGTGGCATGTTTTTATAGACTTTGGTGAACTTTAATTGCTTATAAATATTGTATTAAAAGACCTTGAGTCTTCACTAGAATCCTGCCTGGCTCCATATGCTTTTAAACTTGACAATATGTTGTCCATTTCCTGAGAATCTTTCATTCTAAATGGCCCTGGGGGTAAGAAATAAAGAAATAACACATATGGTTCATATAGCTAGAATCCATTAAAATTTTTGCTGTTGACAGCAGCTAATGAGTTATTGTCAGGAAAAATATTGTCGATGAGCCCTTCCTTCCTTCCTTAATAATAAAACTGAAACACAAAGACAGCACAGCTCAATGCCCTGTAGTCTGGTTGTAAACATTAGATTACATTTAAATGGTGATCCTGATTCCACAGCCAGGCCTACAATGAATGCAAATAGAAATGATGAGAGACAGTGTGGCGTAGAGAGAAGGCTAGGGCTGGTGAAGTCTCCAGAGCCTAAAAACAGAAGACCAAACTGGCCTCAGGCAGAGGCTGGCCACAGCCTTGTAACTAGGCAACCGCTCACAGAACCCTGTTCTGCACTCCCAGTGTGTGCAAATGGAAGCCGTCACCCTCACTGCTTCTGGGCATCTCCCAGGTGAGTGATGTTCACCCACAGTGGCCCAGGAGTAACTGTGAAGGGCGGCACACAGCACAGAAGAGAACCATGCCTCTACTGCTGGGGTAAAACGTGGCTTTCTGGAAGCCATCATCATTCTTCACCCCAGTTCCCTCAAATTCCCCCAAAGACAGGTTGTCCTGAAAGCAAAACAGATGCCCTTTCCCACTCTGGGTGGGGCAACCCCCTAAGCTAGCCCAGAATCTGTGCCGACAGACCAGGTCAGGGCAGAGACTGGTTTCTGCTTGGTGTTCGGGCTTTTACTCAAACACAAAGTCCTACGTGGCAGTCAGAGTATACACTCCTCAGTCCCAGAGACTTGATACTAGGAGCTACGTGCGAATTTTAGTTTTATTAAAACCCAGGGAAGCTGGCCGGGCGTTGGTGGTGCACTCCTTTAATCCCAGCACTCGGGAGGCAGAGCCAGGCG